>APFE030129703.1:0-90067 GCA_000404065.3 Pinus taeda
GCCTTCATGAATTTCCTGGCTATTGCAGCAATGTCTGTGCTAGAGAGTTTGGAGCCCTCATCTAGCAAGTAGTTCATGGAGAAGGGGTATAGCAGCTGGGTCTGCTTGTAGTTCATCATCTGGTTGATGGAATCTGGAGTTATATAAAAGAGGATGCTCCCAGATGGAGACTTCACAGCCCTGAGTTTCTGGTCATAATTTTCTGCACAGAGGTAGATGACTTCAGGGAAAATGTTCACAGAAGGCAGGAAGTAGGTGGGTAGATTAGATTCCCAGATGCCATACAGGTCACTGTTGTCTAAGTGACTGTTTCTTAGCTGGCAATATGTTTGCAAGTGACTTCTCTCTGCCACAAAGTCTGTAATGAGGGCATCACTGTCCACCAGTGGCATAGCTTCTAGTTCTCTGTTAGGTGGATTTATAGGAACTACATCCTGAGTAGCTGGAGTGGCCATTGTCTGGTTTTAGCTGGATGCTTACTGTATTTCAAGCTTGATGTGAATGCTGAGGAATGCTTATTGATCTCTATCTGCAGTGAGCAGTTTGGCAGTGCAAGGAGGCTATTACAGGCTTAATGAATTTGTGGGGCACTCTGTTTTGAAGAACCAGAGTGTGTTTGAGCTAATTAGCTGGTTACTTTGTAGAGAATTCCTTTAGCAGGGGTGAGGGAACTGTTAATTTAGTTTTCTAGCCGCTAGCTCGGCTTCTTTAATTGCTTTTTGTGGAAAAATGGTGAATTTTACAGAGGTGCACGGGTTTCTTCAAGATTTTTGTCACGCAGGGGTTTCAGTGAATTTAACAATGTTGGAGCTTTTGACAGAGTTTTCATGTAGGAAAGTAGGATAGCAAAGGAGAACAGTGGGTAAAAGAGGACGCCTGTGGCAAATACCTGGTTTTTATGGCGTGGGAGTCGTTTGCACCGGTCGAATTGCAGGAATTGCAGGTACTTGGGTTGATAATGGAGGTGGCAGTGACTTTGGCGGGTGGCTTTTGATTTTTGACCGTTGTATGTTGAGTTTCGCATGCAGAGGAGCTCTAGAAATCGTAAAAAACAATGCGAAATAACGGTTAATTCTCGCCTTTTTATGCATTTTTGGCATATTGGCGCCTTTTTGTGATGACGTCATGTTGACGTCATCATGGGCCCGGGTACAGATGGGTGATGTGGCAGCTGATGTGGGTGCCCAGGTGGCAGTGACACGGTGGTAGTGTGGACAGGGTGACACGATGACCGGGTGGACAAGGTGACACGGTGGCCGAGTGGACAGGGTGACACAGTGGCAGGGTGCGACGTGGAGGCATGGTGGCGGCAAGGAGGGGTGATGTCACGCTGACGGGGCGTGACGTCAGCGCGGGGGGAAGGTGGTAAGCGGTCTCCCCGGAAGGGCTTGGGGCAGTAAGCGGTATAGAGGGGGGGGCAACGAACACTGCGGGCACCTGACGTGTGGCGGGGGTACGGCGGCAATACTGCCCATCCCCCGGACACAAAAGGTCGGGCAGGTTCTGCGCAATATTGACCGCCCACCGTTGGATGGGCGAGGCGAGAGATCGTGCGGCGGGCGGTAAAGCCAATGTGACATTGTGTTAATACACAGGGGACCCGCCCAATATTTTAATTAGATTTAATTAAATCGGGCGTGGGGGTGTAGAAACTTTAGGTTATGGGTTTTTTCGGGCTTAAACGCACATTTTATTAAATGTTTTTTATTTAAAACCTTATAATAAAACGGGTTTAGGGCAGAAGAAAGGGGGACATGGGTAAATGAGGGTGGGGTGGCAGATTTTTGGGTTTTGACCATAGTTTTTTTAAAGAAGTTATGGTTTTTAGGGGAAAAGGGGCTAATACCAACCCCAGATAGGTTGATATTTCCCAAAGAAGGGTTGTATAGCTATATTGCTAGGGGGAGGGTATTTATAGATATTTTTTGGGAAATTTTCATAGATTCTAATAGAATTAGGAAAAAGGGGGGAGTTAGGGAGCTAAATAATATATTAGTGGTTAATATGGTTTTGTGAGGTGAATGAAGGGGTAAATCCAAGTTCTAATAGGTAAAACTTAACTTAGGATTTTGAGGATAAATGAAATGATGAAAAAGAATTTTACACAAAAATGTGGCTTCTTTTCATGTTTGAACTTCATGGCTTGACCAAGTAGTTTGTGATGTAATGAAGTGGAACTGGACACCTGAGCAGATCTCAAGGTCCTTGGGGGTGTTAGTAAAGTGAAGTTTGGGGGAAAATAGGGGAAATTAGACATGCATCCAATGCTTGTCCTCCACTCTTTGCTTTTGATGCCAATACCTTGAGTGGCATAAGTTTTTGCACTTAATAAGCCAATTGGTGATGGCTGGCCCTCCATTTCTGCAACCTTACACTACTTACCCATCCTAGTAATCCTAACATTTTTTCTTCAAAGGTGGGTGCACTTGAATTAGCAGACCCTGATTGTCCTCTTTTTCTTTTGACTGCCCTCCTATCTAAAACCTACCCTTATTTCTACCAAGGCCCCAGATTAAGCAGTTGGGCACCTTTATTTCTATACCTAGCTAGTCATCTGCCAAGCTTGAGCTGTTTGGTCAGGGAACATTCTCTATTCTGTAGCAAGCAATTTAACCATGGCATGGTCTAGTTTAGATTATTGGGCCACCCATTAAGTGTGATTGGCAGCAGTATTTGCAGAGCATGATATTGCTCAAAAGATAGTAGTGGCATTTTGACTGGCCACTTTCCTGGTCTTTAGTTTGGGGTTCATTTTCACTTTTCTCTTGACCACTTGATTTTCTTGCCTTTTGATTATTCTTTTAAGGCATACCCTCTTTACATTTTTTAATTTTTGTAGCATGTATACACAATATGGAACCTTTGCAGCATGCAATAATGAACATATTTAGCCCTTCCAGTGTCAATCATGAAAGATGAAACCTATTAGTATAGGAACCTAATAGGAGGAAACAAGAAAGGTATCTTTCTTGCAGGGTAATGTCCCGGCGGAATAGCTCCTGGATGGTTGAGACCTGGAGGAATAGTTCCTGGTGGGAATAGACAGGAGGCACCCACAAAAGGAGGAGGTCTTGGGGGTGTGGATCTGGATGGCTCGAATGAAATGGTAACCGTAGGGTACTAAGGAGCTAGTTGTGGATCAAATGTACCAGACTGCTTTTGAGAATCCCATGACACTTGTAACATGTAAACACTCAAAGAGCTAGGCTCATAGATAGGAGGGGGAGGACCAAGGAAAGAACCCAACAATGAGGAATCCTTGTAGAATATGAGTGAAACACTAGCGAGAGACGTAGAAAACTTCTTGTTAGATATCGATGAGATAATGGACTCAGGGGAGGTCAAGGATGATGGCTTGTAGTATGTCAACTGATCATGGTGACGTTCTTCCCTTCATGGGGGAATCACATCTTGCGGAAAACTGCAGACGTAATGGCTGACATGGCATAATTGTAACTACAACCCAAAATAATGTTGTAATCTATAGGGCATCAATAACCTCGATGTCTGCATGAATAGTTTTACCTACAAGAGTCACAGGACAATTGTGATACATGTCGAGTGGCTGAGAGGAGTCACCTTCCCAAGCACGCAAAGTGATGGTGGATGGGGACAGTTCATGTGACTTGAGTTGCTTCCAAATGGTAGCGGACATCATGCAGGTGGATGCACCTTCATCAATAATACATCGGGATATGATGGCATTACACACTCAAACTCGTATTTGGAAAGCAACAGATGGAGGTAATGGAGAATGTTATGACGTATCAACAGGAAAGACAATCAAATGATCATCGGAAGGATCTACTGCACCTAAAGTAGTTAGTAGAGCTTTCTTTTGAGATGGGAATGACTATAGCACCTCTAGCATCAACATGGTAGCAGGTGATTGTGCTAAGTCGTCTATTATACTATATGTATGGGCAGCTCGGTTAGAAGCCGTGTTATAGCATAATGGTCCCTTTGGTATCTTAGGAATTGACTCAACTTTAGGTTGAGGGATCTGTAGCGGACAATTTGGTGTCATAAGAGGCTCATTAGATGCTTTGGTTTTGGACCCAATGGTGGACGAAGTCGATGGCTTGTCATATTGACGTGACCGAGTTTTCAAGTTGACATTAGAGGTATTGACCTAGTCAGAATTCATCATGAAGATCTAGTAGTCACCAGGACCAGAAGGTTGGGGAAGGTGGGCTACTTGACCTTGCTGAGGTTGGGAAGCAACAAATCCTTGCTGAGGGAAATGATTTGTGAGCACTGTTGGTTGAGATGGCGCAGGATTTTGAGGCGATTATTGCATGGGTAGTTGACCTCTACAAGTTGCTTGGGCTTCCTACATTTGGTGCATCTAGGGTAAGAGGGGACACTCATGAGTATAATGGCCATGTACACCACAACATGCACAAGTCTTGTTCGTGTGAATAGCCTTGGTTTGCTTGGGTTTGTCATCCAGTTACTGGTTGTTGGTGTTAGGCTAGTTCCCCTAAGGTTCATTAGGTTGATTATGTTGGTTACCCTAGTTACCCTTGTTTCCTTTCCCCTTATTATTTTTCTTCAAATTTTGGGGATTGGTCGCATCTATGTTGAAAACACTTGACCCTGAGGGGGCGGTGGCTACTGGGGCTAAGGATGCATGGGAGGTTGTGGTGCTAATGCATGAGGGGCTAGAGTGCTTGGTGGTGCATAGGTATAAGATGGTGAAGGGGCAATGGTATGGTAGAAAGGTTGAGCACTAGCTAGCCCTAACATATGTTGATATGTTTTGGTAAATGCATAAGAGGTGCTTTATCCTAAATACACGTTACTGGTAGGAGGGGCATAAGTCTTGGAGGAACTGGTGCCCCCCCATGGATAGCCATAACTCGACTGATTATATGGTGAAGGATGTAAAATATCTCCAATGATACCGTTGGCGGGGTGTGATGCCCCTGATGCATTGGCACCACCAGGACGAGGGAGATCTGGTATAACGATATAGACATAATTGGATTGAGCATAAATCAAGTCATATCTCAGAGAAGTATGGAGAGCCTCTTCCTCTGTCTGAGGAAAATGAGACACGACATCTTTGGAAATAGTCACTAAAAGAGTCCTAAGAAAAAAATTGAGGTAGACATGGTCTTCGAAGGGTGGAGCACGACATGTGCTCCTCCTTCTACGCCATTCTTGGACATGATTAGAAAGACAGGTGCAAAGAACTAATGGAATGCGGTCAAGAGCTTTGTACCAGTGTTGTATCAGAGAGGTAACTGAAAATATGAAAGGAATGCTTTGGCAAGCACCGCAAAAATAGAATGAGAGGTGGTGGGCTAGTCAACATACCACTTCGCACCGTCTCTAGTGAGCGTGTGTTGGAACAACCAAAGACGAATGAAATCATTGGTGATGGAATTGGATGAACACAACATATGGAAGGAGCAGACATGATTGGTGGGGTCCTCTCTAGAATTACCTTCAAACTTGGGAATGTCAGAGGGAAGCTTAGTTGGCATAGGTGTCCAACCAGCATCGTGGTGTATAGGGTCATTAATCAACTAGCTAAAATATGGGAGGCTTAACCCATCCATGAAAGGTAGCATGGGAGCTGCCTGAACGGTTCTTGAGAAGGCTCTGCTAGATGTGACCACCGAGGTAGCACTGGAGCCAACACCAGGTTATGTTTCTGCACCTGCAGTGGGTCCTAACATGATGACGGTATACGATGAAGGAGGCTCAGAATCAGATCAACTAGAAGAGGAGTCGATATGGGGAATCAGGGGACTATGAACTTGAATCCTGCAGGGAGGAGTAATATGCCCTAATGGAAACTAGGGATGATGGCCTAAGAGTCTCCACGACAAACGCCTTGGTGGCACAATGGTTAGAAGACACAAGTGACATGGAAATGGTAAAGGGAGATAAACAAGATGTTTTTATCTCTGTGTGGGGAGATAAATTAATTAATTAAGTCTTGGCTTGGCGGTGTAAACCAAGCACTCTTCGCTTAAGGTGTGCTTGTGTGTGAAAGTGTGTTTATTAATTAAGCTCAAATTGTGTTTGAAAAAAGAAAAAGATTGTTGAAATAAACTGAAATTAAAAATAGAAAATGAACAACAAATCAACTTTACAAACCCCACCCAAATTGGGTTTGTAAACATTATGCTAGTTGGTGGCAAAATCAACTGAAAACACACAAAAAATGGAAAGAGATCTAGGCTTCAATGTGACTGGGATCAAATGACACTATGTTGTTGGAAAGTGGTGCAGCAAAAGAAAAAAACCAGGAAGGAAAATCGTTGCGAAATGATAGAGGTATGGGTGTGAAGCCTAGGACAAACAATGGGACCCTAAGGCAAATGACCAAATAAGATTTAAGATGAAACTTTGGATGGAAACAACCTATCTTTGAAGATCTGAAACATCAAGGTGTAGATCTGGAAAATATGGTTGAAAGCTCTACAAAAACTCAAACTTCTTACTCAGCTAAACTCATCCTATAAAAGTGGAAGACTACTAGAAGCCCTAAGGGAGCTAAATTCCACTTCGATGAGCAAAAAATAGTAGATCAAAGCCTAAGTGGGGTAATATAGTGGTCAACCAACCTAGCATATAGCTCTCACAAAACCCAGAAACAAATATAAAAAAATCCCATAAACCCTAAAAAATACAGATACTAACCTGTTTAGGGGGGAGATCACACTTTTTGGAACAGAAAGTGTGCTCTGGACCCAAATCGCACTTTGGGGGCATAAAAGTGTGATTTATGCTCCTTGATTCTCAGTCAATAAGTCTCAAAAAAATTTGGTCTCTGTCGTGGTTGGTTCCTGTGACCTGCAGAAAAGGCCAGAAAACTTGCAAAAGTTGGAAATTTGACTGATCTAGGGTTAGAATGCTAGTAAACAACATTAAGAAAAAGAAAAACCCTAAGTTGAAAACTGAAGATCACCCAAGTTTTTGGATCAGAATTAAAAACGCAGTGGAGTCGCCAATTTATTAGCGACAATCAGAAAATCCATAGCAGAGTCGCCAATTTCTTATTGTGTAGAATTCTTCTTGAATGTGTACGAAAAGAAACTACTTTAGGTTGTGGATGACAAACAACCCTAACAATGATAATGGTTGTTAAAAAGTGTGGATTTGCAGCAAGTGATAGAAACAAAACCTGCCAAAGCCCTGATCTATGCAACAGAACTAATTAAACAACATAATGAAATAAGTGCAAATAACTCCAATAATCCAATGGAAACCAGATATATAAAGAATATATTTTATTAAACAACACCTATGAAGGGAACAAATAATGTTACTAGTCCCCCTCTATGGGATGGGTTCTTGGCTATCCTCAATGTCTTCAGCTTTTGTAGAGTCTCTCTCCTTTATAATGTGTAAAACCCAGCAAACAAAATGTTTGAGCTCAATGAGAATTCAAATGGAAAAGAAAATGGTGAGCGACAGTGATAATAATCAGAGCTGCAATAGTGAGTGCAACAATGAAAACAATCAAAAGTGAAAAATGAATGGAAGACCACTCTATTTATAACAAAATATTACGTCATTCTCGAATAATGAGAAATAATAAAATATTACTAACTCCATTCTAGAATTAACCATTTGGAATATTTTATTATATTTGGTTTTGAGGGAAAAAATATTTAAACTTTTATTTATAAATAATAAATAAATAAATGATTTATTTATCATCTCAAGAAATATGGTTAAGGAATATAAAACAAATAATGATTTATTTAATTATTCCTAAGGGATTTAGTCAAACTGACAAGGAAATAATAACTAATTAGTGATTAATTAATTATTCCTAGAGAAAAATAAGATAATTAATTATTTATCTATTAATTTCTCATAATTGGGCAAATGTGACAAGGAATATTAATTAAACAATGATTAATTAATTATTCCTAGAAGATAATTAAATAAATAGTGATTTATTTAATTATTCTTCATGGGTTTGATTATAAATGACAACAAATGTGGTTTATTAAGAAATTTCTCACAGTGAAAGAAATTTTACTATGGTAAAATTGGCCCTACATGGTGTACTTCGATCCATCTAGTACATTATGGCTAAATGATCAATTTTTTGTGATAACACAACATATAACAACTAACATACCATAGTATTGAGGGCATTTAAATGCTTTGTCACTGAGTCTCTATCCTTCATCCTCAGGTTATACAACTTTTTTCATAGGAACATTTTGTTCACCAAAGACTTAGATTGATATAAAGTCCCTAACTTGTTGTCGTAGCTTCCCCTAATACATTCAATAATACTAAATCTAAGAAACACAATCGTATTGTTCTCTTTGCCTTCTAATATAACTTTGCCTAGTCTTCTACCGACATCCCTATTGGTGGCATACCTAGATCTAAAATAATCCATTGGTCGTTGTCTACTAATAAATCCTCCATATTGAACTTCCACAGCTCAAAACTTTGTCCATTGAATTTCTCGATCTCTATCTTTCCGTTGTTCACCATCTCCTTTCACCACAAGAATCAATCCCACAAATATCCTGGCATACCAAAGTCTCCATAGGCCTAAGAAAAACCCCTCAACTATAAAGGCGTCACCTTGAAGTTGAAACAACTCTAATATGAGAAGTAGGTTTTAACTCTATACAAAAATTACCTACAAACAAATTTTTAAAACAGAAAAATATACAATGGCGAGAACATAAAGTATGCACAAATATTTTCTCCTGGAACCCAAACTGGGAAAACCAAATTCATTTTTTTCATTATTTTCTTTCAATGTTATAATACATTATATACATTCCGAAGCATTCATAAACCTAAATCCATTAACCCATGATTAGAACATAACCATAGTTCCATTGATCGAATGTATAAAATACCATGGGAAAAAAAAATCATGCTCAAAACCATGTGCAAAACCATGGGTAGGTATGCCCACCATCCTTGGGTCTGGCCCCCTCCTTGGGTCTGCATAAAAATAATAATAATAATAATAATAATAATAAAATAAAATCTCGAGGCATTGCCCCGAACCCTATGCAGGGGGGCTACCACCCCCTTGCAAACCCCCTAACAGGGGGTTCTACACCTAGCACAATGTAACAACATATATGACTAGTCGTGAAAAGAATATAACACACACCCAACACCTAGTTTATATGAAAAAAAATTGCATGGATAACAACCACAAATTAAATCCAATCCAAAAAGCATGTCATTAAAACAAGAAAGGAGTTATTTACAATGTTTCCATCTAATTGTGGACAACATATCCATTATAATGATAATAAAATAAATTAAGATATTATTACATAATCTAAAAATTTAACCCATTTTAGGGGCAAATATTCATAATATACATCTCATACAGACATAAAATCAACATAAAAATATAACATTGTTATAAAATAGTGAAATACTTACATCATTAAAAAAATATTGTTAAAAAACCAAATCAACAACAAATAATATTCACTAACTCAATGATATTTCTTCACTAATTTGTTTCACCTTTTACTTTTATTCCATATTTTTTTCCCACTACTATCACTTTGAAGCTAAGACACCAGGTTTAGTGAACAAAATTAATGAAATTTAAAGTTTGTTGATTTTTGTTCATGGGTGGATTTATTCGATGAGGTTTGTAAATATCAAGTTGAACAAATACAAACACTAATCATTTTGAAAATTATCTAAAATTCTACTGAAATTTGTTTTAAGTTAATTATGAAACAAAAATTCAAAGAAATCCTTAATAAAAACAATAAAACCTTAAAAACTAAAAACTACTTGCTTAAAAAAAATCAACTTGCCTACACTAATGAAATTTTGTCTCTTAATGTCAAACTTGACAACGAGAGAGAGACCAATATGAGATAAGTTAGATTTGGGAGGATGTTGAGAGTCATGTTGTTAATTTACATAGAACAAGGCTTTGTTTTTTAATAGTAATTTTCATTTTTATTTGTTTATCTTTATCTTATGTTAATTTTTTATTTATATCACACACACTTAAATTATATAAATTTATATATTTATAAATAATTATAATAGAAATGTAATATTTCAATAAAATATAAAGTTAAATATAAAAAGAAAGATATATAAATTAAAAATTATTTTAATCTTTTAATTTTATTGTCATTTATTATTTTTGTATATTATTGTCATCCATTATTTTTTAATATGTGTGTGTGTGTGTGTTAATTTTCTATTTATACCATGCGCACTTAAGTTATATAAGTCCAGGGGGTGCAGGCATGGTGGTGGAAACTGCTATGGAAACTGAAATGCCTTGCAAAGTCAAGACTATTCTTCTGGTGCCTACTCAGAAACAAGGTGCCAACATGGGACAATCTTCAAAAAAGGAATAAACATGGCCCTAGATGGTGTATGATATGCAAAAACGCAGAAGAAATAGTATATCATCTTTTCTTAAGTTTCACTTTCACCTTAAAAGTATGGGAAGCCTCTCTGAGGCTTATGGAACTCAGATTGAACTAGAGAGGTTTATACATTGAAGAAGCCTGGAAAAATTGGTGGAATTCAGTGCAAGATGATAATTTAAGGAATCTACCGCCAATAATCATGTGGGGTATATTGTTGGAAAGAAACAAAGGCATTTTTCGTGACATTCCTTTGGCTCCCTCCCTCATTCCTATTGATATTACTGCAATTTTCTCTTTACTTCCAATATCTTTATCGACCCCAACTCCTCGAAACATTAGAGAGGAACAAATTAACCCACAGTTCCCATGGGCATATTTTGATGGAGCTTCTGATGCAAAGAATAGATGTGGGCTGGTCTGATTATATACTTCAATAGTCACAAAAATCTAAAAGCATCAATAGACCTTGGAACTAGAACAAACAATTATGCAGAACTCCTATCACTAGAATTATTACTATGTTGGGTTTGGGAAATTGGAATTGATACAGTGCAAGTCTTTGGAGATTATTTAAATGTCATAAATTTGTTTAATGAAGTACATATATGTCAAAATCATACTTTGATTCCAATCATTGAAGAAATTTTAAATATAAAACATGTTTTTGATTTCATCTTTGTTTGCCACATACACAGGGAATGGAACTCAAAGGCAAGTATCTTATCTAAATAGGGTCTTCAATAGGATATAGGTAGATGGCATATTATAGAGACCATAGAAGGGAGGATCCAAGATTCAGATCAGCTGCCTAATATCATCTGAAAACCTTCTTGCTTCTCTATTTAGGTAGCGGTTTTAGCCCAGTTTTTCTGATACAGTCTTATCAGTTTTATGTTTACAATTTTTATTGTCATTCTAATACTGTATATCTATGTCACAAATTTTGTGATACAAATTTTAAAGTATTTATTTGAACTAAACTATATGCGGGTTATTTTCTCTAGTTTATGGAGAGGCTCGGTTTATTTTTTACTTATCTTGAGTACTGCAATTCCTTTTGGTTTTGTCATAGACTACTTAGTTTCTCTTTGTGTCTTTTGAGGACACACAGATTCAACATTGCTTTACGCATCTACAGATGTAACTTTTTATTGTCTTAATAAAAAGTTTGATTTGTCTCCTGGAAAAAAAAAAATCAATAAAGTATAAAATTTATATATAAAAGAAACATATGTAAAGTGAAAATTATATAAATTATATAACTTAATATATTTGTAAATAGTTATAGTTGAAGTGTGATATTTCAATCAACTATAAAAGTTAAATGTATAAAAGAAACAGGTATTTTTTTTTAAATGAGAATGGTTATAAGTTTGTATTAAAAGAAGTTGGTTTCAAAGCCAAAACCTTTTACATATTTAATAATTCATTAGTTTCGAATATTGGACCAGACCAAAAAATATTATGCCTTCTATTACTCCTTCCTATCCTAATCTTGAATTGACTATACTTGAAATTCTTCGAGAAACACCTAAAACTAGAACATATCTGCAATACACATTCTACGAAAACAAAGGGAAAAATTTACTAGGCGGTTGGGGATAGCCCATCTTCAGCATCCTTTGAAGTTGCTTCCATGCCTTCTTTGAGAATTGGTTTGTTGAGGGGTGGAGTGCCCATTTCTGTGCAATTTTCTAGCTCTGCATTCACCCATGTTGAACCAATTTGGACAACAGCTTCAATTTTCTTCAAATGGAAATCTTGCATTTCCACTTTTGCTTGCAACCTATCCAACTTGGTCTATAAGAAACTGATTTTTTCATTTACAAGGAGGGACTAGGCATGGTTTCCATTAGCTAGCATTTCCCCTTGTCTATTCACTATAAATAAAATGTGCTCCATAGTATATGAAATATAGTCCATTTGCGCCACTATATATGCATTTTCCTACACCACAATGTTTTGAGATGCATCGTCCATATTAAATGCCAACTGTTGTTGCAATGAAGCTCCAAACATTAGCTTAAACCATATATGAACCACAATCCCAGGGAGAAGGGCTCAACGTATCTCAAGAATTATTTCACTAGCAAGATCCTTTTCTAGCCCATTCTACTTCCTCTTTCAAGCCTTAAGCAAATTGCCCCCCTCATTATTATTATCATCCATCAATGATTGGCCTACACAATCGCAATGGATGTTTAAGGCTTCCTCCATCACTATTATGTAACTTAAGTGTGCCAAGCTCAAGTTATTAAGTAAGGCCCATATCCACTGTCCCTTCATGCAATTACGAGGGATACTTCCAAGCCACCATTTGTCCACAATCTTGGGAATATCACACTACCTTAGCCAAGTGAGAGATAAATGTCTTTTACTTGTCATAAAATTTAACTTCCAAACACATGATGCCTTCCAGTGCCCCACCATCCTAGATTTATCTCTGTCAGTGCTTCGACAGGGTTTCATAATAGCCTTACCTCTCTCCCTTGTGCTTATAACACGCTCTTCTCTAGGAATATTTTTATTTCTTTCTTTTGATCCGGATTTAAACAGGAACGCAATAGATTACAGAGATAACCATAAATACAGAGATGCGATAACCATAAATTAAAGAGATGCAGCGGAAATAACACTTCATTTCATTAATGGAAAATACCGAAATATGCTTACAACCAGAATTGGAAATAAACCAGCTAGGACGATGGTAGCTTATCTCTGAGAAGAGATGTGCGGCTACATGTCTCTGAACTGTTCCGAACTTGTGTTACAATGAGGCTCGAAGGCCTATTTATTATTGAGAAACAATGGAAAACCCTTCACATTCCAAAACCGACCCTTAGAAGATGAAACGCCAAATTGTGGGCCACGTTTTGGGTAAATTGGTACATCAATTTCCCGGGGTCGTAACTTTAGCATATGATCTCCGTTTGACGCGTACAATAGCTCATTAGAAAGATCTATTCGAGCATTATCATTTTTGGAATGGCAACACCTGTCCATGTTCCATGGACCCGTGTTGCCCTTGGAATCCCAAAAAACGTCGTTTAGGGCCTCAAAACGGCTCCGGAAGTTCAGGACCCGAAAAACTGCTAAAAATAGTAAGTTGTGCTATAATTAAGGAAACTGAAAATACTGAAAGAGACAATGATGGGGGTCCAGATGGACTTGGCAGGTGGCCACCAATATCCACCTGGATCATCTTTATTCACGGCAATGTTTTGTATAGACATTCTTCATTATTATGAAGGATCATTCCTTGTTCCAAAGGGGTTACTTTATCTGTTAGGGAGTCTTTTTTAGAATTAAGATGTCACTTTACATGGAAGAGCTAGATGGATTTGAACTTTCCCAATTGTATGTGGATTCTTTGCAAAATGGGGATTTGATCATCAGCTAGATTGCCTTTTAATTTAAGCACGTGTATGACAATCATTGTGTCCGAAAAGATCAAAATATGTTTAATATTATTTAGTAATGCCATTTCCAAGCCTTTCCACAAAACCAAGAATTTTGTGTGGTTATTTGTGGTGATCCCCAAACCCCAGGTGTATTGAATCTCAATTTCTTCATCAGGGTGGTAGATTACCCCTACTTCTCCTGCCTTCTCCAAGAAACATATATATATTATAAGAAATATTTTAATCTTTAAATTGTATTGTTATTAATCATTTTCTATATATTTACGTGTTAATTTTTTATTATACCATAATACATTAAATATATAAATTTATATATTATAAACAATTATAATAGAAGCATAATATTTCAATATAATAAAAAGTCAAATATATAAAGAAAACATTAAAAAAAAACTCTATATAATATTTATCTATCATATATATATATATATATATATATAGTTATTATGCTAAGAATTAGTATTCATTTATAGCTTATAATAGGGGTAGATGTGTATGCATAAATGTTTGTAAAAATTAACATTTAACATAAACAAATTTAATGTAATGCTGGGTCTAATTAAAATTTTAGTAATTAATGTAATGTCAACCCTAACAAAAAAAATTATGTATAAAAAAAATATAAAAACCAATTGAACACATCTCAATCTAGCATTTTTGAGTCTAGGTTAAAAAGGGAGTTCAGAGTAGAAGTTTAAATTGGGCTTAAGGATTTGGAGTGAAATTTTGAAAAGCGTGCAATTTTACTGAGCAAAACTCAAGTAACCTAATACTTATATATGAGCATAAAATATATTTGGGCTCCACACAATTAGGGTTTTCTGTAGAGATTTTGGCATATGCGAAGGTTGTTATCTTGCAAACATTATGGATCTCAAAGCTTCTGACGTATTTATTTTGTTTAGGTGCTAAATACAAATATTGTGAGGTTATCTCAATAACACAATTAATATTTACCTCTTTTAACATATATGGGATCATTTTAACAATTATTTACCTAATTTACCTACAAGATGTATTGTACCTTTCCTAAATTCAGTTCAGTTCCTCATGTAATTAGGATTATGTAATTTTTATATTAAAATGGGCATTCTTGTGCTTAGGGATCTGTAATATTGAATTTTATGAAAATAGATGTCCTTCCTATGGTATGTTTGTGAGGCATTAAGATACATATTTTGAATACGATTTTTTTAAATTACATTTTTCTATTTTTTGAGGATTACCTCGATCATAATTATTCTTCTCCATACTTTGCACCACTTTATATGTATTATTCCAATCATCAAAATTCCCATATAGTATAATAGTATTGGACCCTATGATGTACACCTAGTAAATACTACATTAGATTCCGGATTTCACTACTAGAGTTCCCTTTGGATGTATCAATCATTGTGTCAGTTTTGTTGTTTGTTAAACCTGTCAACTAATGAGTTGATTGAATTCTATACGTTTGAAAATTTCATTGTCTTAATTACATCTAGCATACATATGACAAATTCAACTAAAGATAACAAGCTAGAAATTGAAGATCATATGATGCTACAAGATTACAAAGATGTATTTCTCAAGGAGATATTGTGACTATCTCCCAAGAAAGATATTGACTTTTCAGTGAAACTTACACTTTGAGTAGTATGTGTCCAAGGAAGCTTATAGAATGAGCACACATGGGTTGGTGAATTGAAGATATAGTTAAAGGAAATTTTGGATAATGGATACATTCGGCCTAGTATGTCTCCATGAAAAGCACCAAAATTATTTGTTAAAAAGAAAGATAGTAACCTTAGATTATATATTTACTATCAACAACTAAATAATATGAACATCAAGAACAAGTGTCCTTTGCCCTGAATTGTGACCTCTTCGATCTAGGGGAGCCACAATATTTTCAAAGATATAGTTGAGGTTTCAATATAATTAATTTAGGATCAAATATGAGGATATCTATAAAATGACATTTAAGACTAAGTATGGGAACTATGAGTTTGTTGTGGTACTATTTGGATTAACAAATTCACAAGCTACCTTTATGTGCCTAATGAACAATATCCTCAACAAGTATTTTGATAAGTTTGTAGTGGTAATTATTTATGACATCTTACTATATTCAAGGAACATGAAGAACATCTCAATATGGTATTGCAAGTGTGAAGGGGGCACCAAATGTATGCTAAGTCTATTAAATGTGATTTCTTTCAATTATAAGTGTGTTATTTAGGTCATGTCATTTCAGAAGTAGTGGCAGTAGACCTTGAGAAGATCAAGGAAATTATAGAATGGTCTATCCCTTGAAATGTATCAGAGATAAGATCCTTTATGTAATTGGAAGGATACTCTATAAGTTTTATTCAAGGGTTTTCAAATATTGGCCATCCAAATATCTCACTGTAAAAGAAAGGAATAAAATTAAATTATAAATCATAGTGCACAACAAATTTTAAACAATTGGAGTACCTTTTAACAAATGCCCCCATCCTATTAAAGATCCAAAAAAGGACTGCAAAGTTTACACATATGCTTGCAAGAAAGGATTTGATGGATTTCACATACAATAGGGACATATTATCAGTTGCCAATCCATAAATTGCATGAGCAAGAAAATTACTATGTAACACATGATTTAGAGCTTGTAGCCACTATGCATACTTTAAAAATGTGGAGGCACTACTTGTTTATGAGAAAGTTCATATTAATGATAGATCATAATGGGTTGAGGTACTTCTTTGATCAACCTTGATTGAATGCCAAGGAAGATAGGTGGATGGATCTTATTACTAACTTTGACTTTGAGATTTGGCACATCAATTAGAGAGGAAAAATAAGTAGAAGATGCACTCAGCCGAAGCATGTATATATATGTGAGAGATCTAAAGGAAAAAATTAGAGATTCCTTACAATGTGATCAACACTTCAAGTATGTAAAGGGATTCTTGGAGCAAGAGCCCAAGAGGCCAAAGTGTGAAGGATATTAGCTATAGAAGGTAGCTTATTGATCAGTATAAGGGAAAATTTTACATACAAAATTTAGTAGACTTGAAGAGGTTCAAAATGGATGAACTCCATAAGATTCCTTATTCTAGCTACCCATGTTATAAAAATATGATGACAACCACAAGAAAGTTATATGATTGGGTTAGAATGAAGAAAGAAATTGTTGAATACATTCCTTAATGTTTGAAATGTCAACATGCTAAATTTGAACATAAGCATCCAATATGGTTGTTATGTTAAGCCCAATGTTAACCCAAAAAACCCTTATTAAGACTTAGATATTAAGTGATTAAATTTCTATTTTTATATTGTTATGTAGGCTAGAACCCCTCAGGGTCCCATTTCATATGATTGTAGTCATTATAAAATGAGGTTTCCCCCTCGAAGAGGATTGTAATTATTGGTTTATCATAATTTTTAAGGTGCAAGGATCATAATAATTATTGTCAAAACTCATGGTCTTAGGGTTTTGCTGCTTCTAATAGGTCATCATGGATTTTTTTTCTATAACTCTTTTTTTGGGGAGGTTTTAGATGGTGAAACTTAGAAAATATTGAGAAGGCATCTCAAGAAATATTTGTTTCAATTTTTAGATATTGGTTCACTATATTTTTGGAGATATGTTCCAAGTCAGGGTTTCTAAATGCTCTAGAAATATGTCTCAAACATGGTAGTTCAAAATTCTCACTATAACATTTTTAAGTTTCAAGCCATGAAACATAGATCACATTGAGAAGAAATCTTAGTGAACATTTTTTTCAAATATCAGATCTTGGTTAGATATAGTTTTCGATATATGCTCTAAGAAAGTTCATGTTCCTGTATGCTCCTAAAATCAATTTCTGATAGCTTAGTTTGGCATTTTTACAATAATTTTTTTTGTGATGTTTCAAATAATGAAACTTGGACCATATTAACAAGAAATAATCCAAAATTTCTAGTTCAAGTTTTGGAATTTGGCTCATTATACTTTCAAAGTTATACCCTATAGAAGTTATGGTTTGTGAACAGTCCTATTATACATTTTAAACATGTTAGTATGGTACTTTTGTTATATCTTTCGGTCTGGGATTTTGTAGACTGTGAAATCTTTGGGTATTTTAGGAGACACATAAAAGTACGTAAGGCACAAATTTCATAATTATATTTGAATAATTTGGTATGTGCACACTATACAAGCTTGTTCATGGGAAGAGGCCAAAAAATAAGTTTTGGGAAAGTTACCATAACTTTCACTTGACACATCATTTATTTCACACCTGTGGAATTACAGAAAAGACATATTAGAGTATTATAAGAAAAAATTAGACCTAGAGGGGCTCAAATCTAATAGATATATCAATAAAACTTCAGCCATTCTTATATTGTCTAAATTAAGGTACACAACTTACTAGTGACTTAACTATTGATTAGAAAATCCTTTTTTTTCTATGACTGAAAGTTGTAATAAAAATGAGTGCTATTGTTATTTTCCAACATGCCTCCAAGGAAAGATACAATACCAATTAAATATATTTAAATCTCATCCTTTACTCGTGGAGAAAGTGAATACTAAAAATATAGGTTATCTCAATTAGAGAAGAAAGTTAATGGAATGGATGGTAAGATGTTGAAAATGGTGGATTTCTCATGTTTTCAAGAAAAGCTTATAAGAGAAATGGAAAATAAGATGAATGAAAATAAGGAAGGAATAGAAAATAATATGTATGAAAATAAGGAAGAAATATAAACAAAGATGAATGAAAATAAGGAAGAAACAAAAAAGAATACTGAAGAAATACAAAAATACATGATTGCCATGGAAAATATTTTATTAGAGAGGCTTCTTAAAAGGTGTGTGGAGATCCAAGAAAATCATGAACATATGGGGGAGTATGTTATCACAATTGGGTAGCAAAAATTTGAATTACAAAACCATAATCATGAATTTTCAATCTAAGATCCACATCATCAAGGCTTTAAGTCAACACCAAGGAACCACTACATTTTCAAGATCGATATGAGGAAATTTGATGGTAATGATCCTATAACATGGATATTTTAGGATGAAACAATACTTTGATCTACAACAAGTGGAATCCTCACAAAAGGTAAATATTGCATCGATGTTTTTATAACAAGACCAACATGTATGGATCAATGGCTTTGTGAAAGAATTGATAGCACATTATGGGGATATTGAGAACAACACATTATTTTGTAAAATGGTAAATCTTTGAAAAAAGGTCTAGTTACAAAGAAAAATCAATAATTCAAAAGGTTGAGTCTCAAAGTAAAGAATATTTTAGAGGATAATTTGTTAGACATATTTATGGGAACTTTAAAGGAAATAACTTACTTAGACTCATCTATGAAAAAGAAATATTGGCCATATTATAGGTAGTTAAGAAATGGCATCCATACCTAATAGGAAGACACTTCAAAGTAAAAATAGATCATGATAGTATGAAGTACTTCTTGTAGCAAATACTATCTTCAAAAGAGAAACAAAAATAGGGCACAAAGATGTTGGGTTATGACTTTAAAATTATCTACCAAAAGGGAAAACAAAATATTGTAGCAGATGCACTCTTAACGAAAGAGGAAGACACAAATGGTTTACTATATGATATTTTCATTCCACAATCTAACTGGTGGGAAGAAGCAAGGATAAAATGGCAACAATATAAGAATATGTGCAAGATCATTCAACAACTATAGGACGACCCTAATGTAGTAGAAAAAAATACATGGAAACAATAATTTGTTATGGTATCAAGATGGTTTATACTTATGTAATAATTCTCAAATCAAATAGAAGATCCTTTTAGAATTACACACTTCTCTTGTAAGAATAAATTCAAGGTTCTTGAAGACATACCATAGGATCAAGAAATATATATTTTTGGGAAGGTCTTAAATCATATATGCAAAAGTTTTTGGTGGAATGTGTGGTATGCCAACAAAATAAAGGAGAGACTATCGAGAAACTAGGGCTCCTTCAACCATCAACCATACCAAGCCAATGTTGGGAGGTGTTAGAAAATTAAATATTACGGAGCAATGGAACACATAAAATATTGCAGAAATATAAACACATAAAACGCACAAAACAAGAGAGACACAGATATACGTGGTTCACCCAGTCTGGGCTACGTCCACCTCGAACAGCCAGTCCTTCCTTTCTATTATCCAGAAAAATGAAGAGACACAACCTACAGCAAATCCGTTGTAATATCCTATGTTTTCTCTCACAGTCTCACCTCTCTGTTTCTCGCTCACACCGAATACGCATCTATCACCGCCTCAAATACAATGCCCTCTTACAAAGAGAGGGGTTGCCTTCTAGGGCAAAAAACCCTAAACTAAACATAAGTTCTACCGTCAGATCATCCGCCTAATGAACGGCTCAGATTGACTAGAAATTACTATACTTTTACAAGGCAATTTACATCTGTTTTTAGCTTCGGGGGCGCTGCCCCCGAGCCCCCACGGGGGGGACAAGTCCCCCCGCGCCCCCCCGCGTGGAGGGGTGTACAAAACTTACTGGGGAATACATCCGGCTGAAACAAAGACCTCTGAACAATCATGCTCCACACACAACAATCTCCCACTTGGAGAATGATTGTAGCAACTCCATCGCTGCTTCATTTGCTGGACAATGACTCCTCCCTTGGACCTGGTTGTTCCTCATCTTCATCGTCATCCTTGAAGACCAATTGAAACTGAGCATGTTCTCAGCTTCTCCCTGGTTACAACTTTTGTTAGCATATCTGCAGGATTCTGGCTAGTGTGTATCTTTTCCAGCTTCAACTGTCCATCTTCCAACACTGATCGTATGAAATGGTACTTGAGCTGTATGTGTTTAGTCCTGGAATGAAATGGTGAGTTCTTTGCAAGATGAATGGCACTTTGGCTATCACTGTATAACGTGCCCTTATCATGCTCCTTACCCAATTCATCCATAAACCTTTGTAACCAAATCATTTCTTTACTAGCCTCTGTAGCAGCAACATACTCTGCTTCGGTTGTTGAAAGTGCAACAACACTTTGGATTTTTGAAACCCAACTGACAGTTGTTCCACCAACAGTGAATACATATCCTGTAGTGCTCCTCCTTTTATCTCTGTCACCTGCCATATCTGCATCAGCATATCCCTGTAGAGAAATGTTTGAACCACCAAAGCATAATGCTTGAGGTACCTTTCAAATATCTGAGAATCCATTTCACTGTCATCCAATGTTCCTTTCTTGGATTGTTCATGTACTTGCTTACAACTCCCACTGCATGTGCAATATCGGGCCTTGTGCAGACCATTGCATACTTTAAGCTTCTAACTGCTGGTGCATATGGAACTTTAGACATATAATTCATGTCTTCTTGGGTCTTTGGGCACATTTCCTTACTAAGTTTGAAATGGCTAGCAAAAGGTGTACTAACTGGTTTTGCATTGTGCATGTTAAATCTTTTCAACACCTTTTGTATGTACTCATTCTGAGACATTGTTAATTTACGATTTTTCCTGTCTCTAGTTATTCTCATACCAAGGATTTGTTTTGCAGCTCCCAAATCCTTCATTGCAAATGAATTTGCCAATTTTCTTTTGAGCACATTTATTTCCTGCATGTTAGATTCTGCAACAAGCATGTCATCTACATACAATAACAATATAATATAGCTGCCATCATTTTGCTTTTTCAGACAAACACAATGATTAGAGTGACATCTAGTATAACCTTGTTCAGACATAAACTTGTCAAATTTCAGATACCACTGCCTTGGGTTTTTCCCCGGATTTGGGGTTTTCCCAGATAAACATGTGTGTTTATGTGTTTATGGTTGCTGCTAGTTATTTTTATATTTGTTTCTCTCAATAATTCTCTGTAATTAATTTATGTTCTTGGGTAAATTTCTTAACAATTTTCAGCGAAGGATAAACCAAATGATCCATTTACAGCAGACGAGAGAGGAGGTTTTCCATAATACCTTCAGGTTGCGAGAGAGAATCAAGAAGATCTATGACTGGAAGGTAAAGTTAGATAGGTTTCAGATTGAAGACATAGTGTTGAAATGGGATGCTAGAAACGAAGACAAAGGCAAGCATGCCAAGTTCGAGAATCTGTGGAAAGGACCATTCAAGATTTCTACATATCGGAGTCAAAATGCTTTCCTGCTGAAAGAAATGGATGGAGAATATTGTCCAGGTGGGCTGGTTAATGGTTGATTGCTGAAATGGTACTATCTTTGATATGTTTTCTACTGTCATATGTATCATTGTACATACCATTTTATTTCATTCATTGCAAATGTGTACTGTCATCATTCATTCAATTTGGGGCCCGAAGTGAAGGCTATAAAACTGAAGGTCTGATTTCAGTTTTGGTTTGGATTGCTTGAGTTAGTTTTCAGTCTTGAAATTGAGTCAGATTTTAGTCTTAAAATTGAGTCAGTTTTGAGTCAAGATATTGGTTTTGGTTTGTCGAAGTTATTGACTCCATAGCCCAATGGAAGAAATCACTGTCTACTTTCTAGAGATCTGTAGTTCTTGGCACCTCCAAGGAGCTACCATCCCCATTGGAGCCAATGTTAGTGTCAGTATCTTCATCCCTCCATCAATGATCAAAATTCTCTTGTTGCATTTCATTTTAGGTGTCTCATCCTATCAGTTGCATTCTATTAGGATCATGGATCATCTGATGGCAGTGGCATATTATGAATTTTCCCCTCATGGTCTCTACCTGCTAGCCCATTTTCATACATTCAAGTCATTTACAGTCATTTTTTGTCTTTACATATGCAAAAGTCATTTTTGGGGTTTTAGGTCTCATTAGGTCTAGGGTTTTGTCATTAAAGTCTTGTAAAAGCTCAATAATGGTCAGCAGGCACATGAGGAGGTCAAATAAAACTTCAGGATCAAAAATTTCAATAATCACATGCTCAGTGATTGATTTTTCCTCAAAACCCTGTTTTGAGGAAAAACATAGTTTTCTTTGTTTTATGTACAAAATTTCATGTAATTTCATTTTTCCTATATGTAATAATTCTAAGATGCAGCCCTGGTCACCTTGCCAAGCTCCTGCACTCTAGCTCCTACAAAAAGTCCAAAATTCAAAGTTTTAGTCCATCAAAGGCAAAAAGTGAGTCAAACTGCCAAAACAGAGTCTTAAAGAACAAGTGAAAAGCAAACATTAGAAAAGTGGGTTTCTCTTAAGTGAAAAATTAAAGTGATGGGTATATAAAGTATTTTTCATGTTGAAGACATCATTTGTGCCTAAAGAAAGAGTGAGCAAGAGCCAAATTGTGTTTTTGAGGTGAAGAAGGCAATTTGCAGCAAAACTATGAAAGTTCTTCAAGCGCGACGCACCTGGGTTTAGGCGCGGTGCACCTGGTCGGTGCGGCGCACCAAGTGTAGGAAATACACTAAACTTTCAATGGTTGCGGCGCACCAGTGGGGTGCGGTACACCTGTTAGTTGGCGTGACGCACCGGTCTTCTGAGCCCAAACTTCACTCAAATCACCTCCTCCAAAACTCCAAATCTTGAAAGCTTGATTCAACAAGTAATTTAAGCATCCC
This sequence comes from Pinus taeda, assembly GCA_000404065.3. NCBI lineage: Eukaryota > Viridiplantae > Streptophyta > Pinopsida > Pinales > Pinaceae > Pinus > Pinus taeda. The sequence continues at coordinate 23,338 of APFE030129703.1, forward strand.
AAAGTGCCTTTGCAAGATATTTTCATTCTCTTTGATGGTGTTTCAATAAGTGAAATACAAACCCTAGTTTGCTGCACAGTGTATTGAAAAACTACCTAGGGTTTGCAAAGTTGCAAAATTTTGTTGTTGTCTCTTGCACCATTTTCATTCCCCTCCACTACATTTCCCTCATTCCATTTTCTCTTCCCTCTCTCATTCACACTCATCCTGCTCCCTTCTTCCAAAACCCTAAAACCCTATCAAATTCCCACTATTCCTAAACCCTAATTTGGATTCGCAACACCTTATCACTCCCAAAAAACCCTACAGTTAGCACAAAATCCCTCATTCACAGTCCCCTCATCAACCTCTTTCATTTAACAACAAACACCTATTCTTCATAAAAATATCTTCATACTCATCATTACACAACAAACAGTGGCAAACACAGAGACATATTCACCATATGAAAGAGATGAAGAAACAGTGAGTGATTCCTCCCAAGAAATTCATGCACCTAGAAAACCTCACAAGGGAGGAAAACACATCCGGGAGGAGCCTACTACACTTACTGAGCTATTGGCCTGCCCTCTTGTTGTATCATGTTTCAAACACCAGTCTTGCTACCAGTTTTGTGAGATGGTGGAAAGAGTCAAATACCATCATGAGCTTGCTAGATTATTTGTGCTCCATCTTCACAATGGCTAGGTCAATTTGGCAGGTGTTACATTCACTTTGACACCTGAAACTATAGCTGAGGCAACAGGTATTCCGAATGTGGGTGAACAGTGGAACAAGGGACAACTGGTGGACAAAGAGAATTATGAGCCTTATATCAAGGCTAGCTATCAGAGGCAAATCAGTAGGGTCTTTCCTTTCAGATACCTATAGGATACATATGCTCCCCTTATGAAACTCATAATTAAATATTTCAGCTGTGAAGGTAGATTTTCTCGTCTATATGCCTATCATGTTAGATTATTGATGCATTTCACTAGAGTGAGGATGATGAACATCCCCTATTTCATATGCTGGAATATTGAGAAAATGACCACATTGGTGCAAAGGAAACCTCCTCATCAGTAGTATAACAGTATATATCACTTTGCATTGATCAAGATTGTGGTTTTGCATCAGTTAAGTTTGCTGAATGTTTCATGGGATGATTTCATTTCACACGAGGTTTTCACAAATCCTCAAGTGCCACCATCAGTTTTTCATGAGGTAGGAGGGCCTTCACATCAGCAAGAGGGGCATGAAACTCAAACCACCAGTGTGCCAGTATTTGTCACTTACCAAAAGGGGGGTGCAAGGAGATTATTTGCAATAGCCAAACAAGTACTATCTCCACCTGGGGTGGAATCGTTTCCTTCAATAGCGAAGCAGGTGCAGGACAAAGGGAAACAACCAGTGCATGATGAGGGGCCTTCTAAAGGTCAAGAGAGAGATTTCATTCTCATTCAGGATGATGACTCTGATTTGGGCTCCCAAAACTCAAAGCTCAAGGAGATCATCCTAGAACATCAAGCTGAAATTCATGACTTGTCTCTTAACCTGGAAAGAGCCAAGTGGGTAATAAACTATCTTGAGCAAAGGAACAAGTAGTTGGAAGACCAGCATACTATCATGGGGCTGCAAAACATAAGAGAAAATAGGCAAGCAACAAAGAGGAGGACAGTCAAGTTGACACCGCTTGAAAAAGAGATTAATGCTGACCGAGAATGTTGGCTAGAGAGGGTGAATATGCACTTGGAGAAGATGCTGGAGAAGGCCAAAAAAGAGAAAAATATGTTGAGGCACATGGCCTATCACTATTTAGCAAGAAACAAAGTTTGCAAAGCAAGAATAAGAAACTTGAAGGCCAAGTTGAGGAAAACTTTGAGGAGGAAGAAAGAGCAAGACAAGCTCAAGATTTTGGTTGAGGCTTCCTTAACCCAACACAGCACTTGATGCAGGTCACTCAGCCCAATTTTCAAGAAATTTGGCACACTTTTTGTCAATTTTGAAATTTTGAAGCAAAACATAGATTTTTCTACCTGGTGCGTAGCACCACCTAGCGCTCGCTTTTGCTAGGGACCTCCTATGGAGGAAAACTCAACATTTTTGGATTCCTCATGAAAAATTATGAATGCCGAGAAATGGACAGAAACTTTTTTCAAGTTTTGAGCTTCCAAAAGGGTCAAAAACACCTCAAAAATGCCATTTTTGCCCCTTTTTGGCCACACAGGAAGTAGTGTTGGGAGAACTCACTTTTGGAGAGGAAAATGGACACCAAATTCAGAAATTCTACCTATTCTGGAAAGTAGATAGACATAATTTTCCAAAAAGCCCACTTGGAGAAAATTTGGTTCATGGGAAGGCCTCCAAAATCAGTTGCAAAAAGGTGCTACGCACAAGGACAGTGGCACGACGCAGAGGATGGAAAATTGTCATTTTTGCAAAAAAAACTTTTGTTCGCCTAGTTTTTTCTCAGTTTGACTTTTATTTCTCTCATGGTCAAACTCTTGATGTAAATTGATGTAACTTGATGGAATTTGATGTAAAAATGTTGAAAATTCACTCATGGAGGTACATACATCATGAAAAGTTAGTTTTGAACTGAATGAATGAATTTCCTAGGTTTTAGAGGCAAACTGTTCCATTGCCTACTTTTCAGTTCCTAGTTTAGATCTTGTTGAAACAGCTCCTAAAATCATGAATTCGACCCCTAAATATTAGTATGAGTTGTTTGTTTCCTATATCTAGTAGTTTTTCAGTCATTTCTAAAGGTTGGACTCTTGTTAATGCTTTGAGCATTATTGTACATTCATCTCTGCAGTTTGGCAAGGAAATAGATCAGGGTTTGCAACATTTTGTGGGATTATTGTGGCAAGTGATTTAGTATTGTTTTTCCTTCTGTGATTCAATTTATCATGTGTTTATGTGTGCCATCATCTCTCTCTTTTCAGCTTAACTAAATGAATCAAGTATAAAGGTGGAAATCATTGATGTTGTAGTGCTCTATGTTAGGGTTTGTTTAGCTTCATATGTTTTCTACTGTTTGAAGAGGATTCCTGATACTTTCATGCCCTTTCCAGCTCCTCACCAGTCTTAAGACTTTCCATTTCACTTATTTCAAAGTACTAAAGCATTTGCCTACCTCACCCCACAGAAACCTCTGCAAGACTGTTTCCATTGCTCGAACCCAAATCTGCCTTTCACATTTGAGCCAGCAAACCAACATTAAATTCAATCAAACTCCTCTGAGCATATACGTAGCCTAAAATTATTCTTTACATCAATCATCTCATGCCTCATTTGCTATATTTCCTGAGATTGACAAGGAGAGAGTCCTCTCCCGACCTGGTAGGGCTAGCTACCAGGTTAAGTGTGGTTTGATGTTGCCCTAGACCTACCTTTCTCAGCTTGAGGTAGATTTAGGCCCTAACAGGAACAATCTACATGCGACATCATCATTATGCAACTCGAGGGTCTGTAGCTGTAGGTAGAATTTGTCTAGGTGGTCTTCAGCCTTTACCGTGCTGTCAGGATCGAAATTGATGTTCATTCTCTCTGCTCCCCTCGACATCTTATGCAAGACGGCTGGGAGAGCCAATGGTCCCTGAGTCATCCATTCAAGCTTTGGATAAGCCATCTGTTCATCTTCTTCGTACTCTTCCTCTCCTTCGGAGTATGATGTTTCCGACTTTGAGTCTGTTGGTTCACCTCCACCTCCGACTCCTCCACTGCCATCCCCTTCGCCTCCTACACCAAAGTCTGATCCCGAGATCACAACAATGCCTTGTTCACTTTTCTAGAGGATTGGAGATTTCTTTTCGTCTTCGATAGCTTCTCCTAGACCTTCAAGTGTGGCAAGGTTTTCTTCTTCCACTGATGATACAACAACACTCGTGGGAGTGGCCTTTGGCTTCCTCGCTACGCGTGGAAGATGTTTTCTGTCTGGGATTAGTCCAACTACTTTCCCAAACTGGTAAGTGATGGGATGAATGGAGTGAAGGTGTTGATTTGAAGTCTTGTGCTCAACACTTGGAGGTGAGTAGTAACCAACCGCTGTGTCGCGTTTAGGTGAGAGAGAGTGTGAGTTACTGCCTTGACTAGATGTTTGTTGAATGAGTGTGAGGGGAGTTTCAGACATGTACAACTGGCTTCCCTCCTTCTAGCGCCAGAAATTTTGATGGTACTGGATCCACAAACATTCAGGGGACCAACCCAGTATGAAGTCCCAACTAGACCTCACACCATTTGATGTGGGAGTCCCATCTGGTATGATGGCCCAGTTTCCATTGTCTCAAGGATTTTCCTCAACTATTGCTTGTTAGCACATGAGAGTGGTTAACTTTGTCTTCAATAAGTGAGGTTCACATGCCTGGTGAGTGTAAGTGTACTTGTGTCAATGATTCTTTCACTGTGAGGGGAAGAAGGTGAAGGTGTGTTCCAGGTTGAAAGGGATCAATCCCAACTCTGCTAGAAACACACAACACAAAAGGGCATACATATCTTCCAGTGGAGTAGTCCACTCAAATGCGGCAGTCACAACATACAATGTAAGATAACATGTACAACACTCACGGATTAGTGTGAACGAGTGCAACGGTTGTTACAACAAGGTTCATGTGAAAGGTCTGTCTGATGTCCAAGAAAGTAGTCAAAACGGGCGGGACAACATTAACAACATATACAAAACATTTCCATTAATAGATTATACATTACAACAAATTAATCAGTTCAAATGTAGAACACAGGTTAAAGCAACATGCATTACAAGTGTTAAAGGTCAATCTTACAACAAATACAACACATGTGTGAAAATGTGTCGGTCTGTTAACAGGCTTCTGAATTAAGTGAAAGTTATAAGACACATCATTACACCATACATCACTAATCAGCGGGGTGTTGGAGCCACTGCTTACTACTTAGAGAAAAGATTACATACTCTCTTGCCTATGTGGGAGGAGCTGAGGTGAAAAGTCCCTCCATGTATAAATGATTGGGGTATTTATAGCCAAGAGTAAAACTAAACCTTGTGGCTATTCGACTACCCTCAGGATCGTTCTACTTCCATGATTTTTCGACTTACATGACTCTATGTTCAACAAGTGGGTCTCTTGGACTTCCACGTTACATCACATTGATTGACAACAAGCCCATAATGGAGATGTGGGCAACATGACCCATGACTTGAATCGACATGACTTAACATGACAATGCTGGTACATTCGTGTTGCTGCTAGAATGCATGTTGAGCTACAGTGCTGCTGAGTGATTGATGACTTCATGGTGCATCATAGCTTCACCTCTGCATGGAAAAGTGTGCGAAGTCTTCGATGGTCCTTAGTTCGCTTGATGAAGCTTTATCATGTTGTTCCTTGCTTTCATGCTAAAAGGCTTGACAAGCTCACTTGTTTGCGAAGGTGCATGTTTGTCGCATTCATCCTCTTTGTATGCTTCATTCATTCATCCATTGGTGAACCTATCCATTTGCATGTGCTCCCTTCATTCATCCCATTCGTCATCTTGACATGTTTGTTGGTGTACCTATACCTACAGTCACTCATGACGAGACAACATCAAATCCAAAACCTCCTAGTCTACCATGACACATGATCATTAGGATGTAGGTGACTAGGAGAGGCAACAGGGCTGTGATGTGAGTTGTGCAAGAGTCATTGAGGGATGGAGACAAATAATATGAGTCGACAGTGACTGTCTACAAGGTCTGGCTCAGTTGGGAGGCAAAATTGTACAAATTTTGGGAGGGAGATTTTGGGCTGCAGGAGGGAAAGGCAGGTATGCTTTGTGCATTTTCTGAAATGAACAGTTAGTAGGGGCTGGACAACCAAATTTGCATAATTTTCCAAAGGAAGAGTCGGGCTGCATGAAGGGTTAGCAAGCAAGGATTGTGTAGTTTTTCTGGGGAATTGCCCAGGAGACTGGTAGCCAGAAATGCACAATTCCCAGAGGGAAATGATAGTTGGCTTCTGGGTCACTGGCAGCCAAAACTGCGTAATTCCTAGAGGGAACTGGCAGTTGGCTGCTCAATCATTGGCAGCAGAAACTACGCAATTCCTGGAGGGAACTGACAGTCTGCTGCTAGTTGGGAAAACGGAACTGAGGCTGGGAAGCTAGCCTACTGATCATCTCTGCATAATTTCTTAGCTGAGTTGACAAATGGGCAGCGGAAGGCCTGCTCATGAGTACTGCCCAATTTTTGAGATGAACAGTCGGTCGACTGTCCAGATCACTGACAGGGAAAAGTGCACAATTTTTTGAAGGAGACAGGGATGAGCACTTGGTGCCTGTCTGACCTGTTTGCGTAATTTTCTCAGTAAGTTGAATGGGTGAGGTCAATGGCCTTTGCGCAATTTTTGAGGGGATTCAGTCCTAGGGTGACTGATGGGTCCGACTGTCCGAGTGGCCAACATGAGAGTTGATTGAGTTGCTTACAGGCAGCGCAACTTGAAAAGACTGGATTGGTGCTTCTGCGCTGTTCTGGTTGACAGTCAATCGAGTCGAAAGTAGGGTGATGGTCCAGGTGTCAGTGAGGAGTCTAGTTGTCAGAACTTTAGCAAAAATGACTAAGTGTGTGAAAAGCTGAAATATGCATAGGTGATCATACGAACACACACTCGCATGAATTGGTGACGAAATGGCCAAACTTTCCAGATACACATGTTCAACATGAAGACCGATGGTGCAAGCGACACACATGACACTCATGGTTGATCATTCATGATCGAGACAACCCTTGTGCGACAGTGAATGTGACTATGTGTGTGAGTGTGACAAATGCTTTCAAGGCGAACACAACAAACACATACGAAGCAAATACTTTGAGCATAACTAGAACACGGTCACAAGCATGACTTAGACATCAAGATGCAGGGACTTTAATGCAATAAACAAGCAAGGTGAATGTAAATACTCACACGAGCTCACAGAGTGAACCCGAGTGTGTGCAGTCATCAAGTGAAACTCTTCAAGGGAGGCTCCAAAATTGGTGCAGGCCAAAATTTTGGAGGGTGATTATAACCACTACAACAGAACTTTAGCAATGCATCCTGTAATTGAAAATCTACACATAACATCAAAGACCTTTTTCTAAATTCTTGGGTGTAATCTTGTACATTTTGACCTTTAAGCTATCTAAAGTTCTACCAATTCATGATGGATTTGTGCATATAAACTAGAGGGTATAATTGTCTTTTGATTGTAGCAATGAAATCATTCCAATAAATTGAGATCTTACCATGTTTTTTAATATCCTCTTGGGTCTTTGATTCCCACCATACCAGTGCTACACCCTCCATTCTCAAGGAAGCTAATTGAATCTTTATGTCATCCTCTTCAAGGTTTTGAATCCCGCAATAGACCTCCAACTGACAAATTCAATTATCAAACTTCTCTTCATTCACTTCACCATTATACATGGGTAGCTCAAATTTAACATCAAGTTTAAAAAAATGTGATTTACTAGTTCCTTTTTATGATGATGAGTATGAGTAAGGGTTGTGTTAGTGGAAGAGGGTGAAGATTCTTGTGAAGAAGAAGATGAAGAAGATGGTGGAGAGGGTGGGGGTTTGTCTCCATTTCCATTACCTCCTCCTGAAGATCCTTCTCCTTTGGGAGGTTTAGAACTTTCCCCTTGCAACCTGATATTCCTCTCTTCATAGAGGACCTTCACCATCTCTGTCATATCAAAGAAAGCCTTTTTGAAGGTCTTCTCATCTTCTATCATGTTTCTAGGTTCTCCTTCACGAGACATGATCTCTGGAGTCTCAACTGCAACTCAAGGTTGAACTGGTGTTGGAGATTGTGGAGACCTTCCTCTCCTTCTCCTTGATGCAACTTCAGGGCTTCCAACTAGCTTCCCTTCTCCACTTTTGAGTTTTAACCTTGTAAGAAAAACATAAACTTGCAAATAGTTAAATTCTTTTTTCACAAAGAAAACCTATAGCTCTGATACCAAATTGGTCTGATTTAGAAAATTAGGTTGTTGTTCTAAGATCCTCCTCAAATTAGAAATAAAATGTTTTCATTGTGCTTGAGGATTTATGAATTTTTGCAAGTGAAATGATGGGTTTTTATGTTAATTTTATGAGCAATTTAACATAAATAAGAGACTGAAAAACAACATAAACATATACAAAAGATCATTAAAAACACATTACAACAATAACATGATAAAGGAGTTCACCCCTCCTGGGCTACGTCTCCTTGGTCCAGCTTCCAATGGCTTGGGCCTCTCTATTATTCTCAAAAGTGTAAAAATATGTTTTTACAATGCTCAAATGCCTCTAAAACCTACTCCAATGAGTCCAAAATTTCCAAAAATGGCTATCTAGCCTATTTTTGCAACAAATTTGGTGGAAAACTGAAGAAGTTATGACCTCTCTTAGTTCTCCCAATATTTTTTGCACAAATTGCACCATTTCCGGCACTAACCTACAGTTTTGCTCCAAAATTGTTCTAACTGGGCGAAAATTTCATAGCGCAGTGGTCCATAATCTATTGGCACCGACTGTTCCATCACAAATTGCAATTGGCAGAGAACTGACGGTCTTATGATCTGTGAACGCGGCGGGGTGATGTGCGATTGTGATATGATGGACCCGATGGAACTATTAACTAGAGCCCATAATATTATCGCATCTAGGATCCATTGCAATTCGCAATCAGCAAAGTCAGGCGGTAATAGATATATGAGACTCTCCACTTCTCCGATGTGCGATTGCGATTATCGCATCACAACTCGGGTATGCTGGGGGCAGATTCATCGCATTGCACCTGCTGGGGCTGATTCTTTAATGCCAACCCGCTTGCGACATATGATTTGCGAAATATGGGGCCAGTGGTATCCTACCACTTGGCACTTCTCCATTTGTTGAAGGGTCTTGCCACGTCATCCACTCCTACCATGTGTCTAAGTTAAACCTAAACTTTGACTTGCTCTAACTTCTTCATATGAGCTCGGATTCGAGTGTCGTTTGCACCATTGGAATCAAGATGATGAGCAATATGATCTAAAGCTAAGCTTATTGAGATTCTGCCACTTTTACTTTTGAGCCTAATTTTGAGCACCTAACAATAATGTTTGTATTCATGGCAATGAAATTTTTTCACTGTACTGAGGTCCTTTTTCTTGCCATTGTTCTGGCTAGATTCTGGCTCACTTTGGGCCTTCTTACACTTGGAATTATCTCCTTTACCAACTATAACACAATCGTCTTCCTCATCTACAATAGATGTGACACCATCTCTGGTGTTTCTTCTGATATCCTCTTGCACCGTGTTAGCATTCAATAATTTTATGAGGTTGCAGAAGAAAATCGCTAAGGTAACCACAGACCAACTTTGGAAGCCAGAATCTAGCCTTGCCATCTTCAGAGAGGGCTCTCTCTATTAAATTTAACTTTTTTTAATTAAATATTAGGCTAGTTATGAAGTTTGGGGTTTGATTTGTATTTGAATGGCTGGTTAATAACTCAAATTTCCATTGGGCCATGGAGTCTATTACATAAAATACATATTAACTATAGTATCTACATATATATCCAACTAGGCAAAGTATCCAAACCGAATGGATTCTTTAAGGTCTATGAATTGGAGAAGAAGAATGGATTTAAGGTTCACTTCAAATATAGAGCATTGTTACCTGAATTCTATATTTAGATATTAGAAGAAAACATAGAAATTATTCGTAGCCGGGTGAAAAATGTAGATTTAAACAAATTCTATCCTTTATTTATCTATTGAATAATTTAGATTCGGAAAACAAATATGTGCTATAAACAGAGAAATATAAACACATAAGATAAATAGATGCACTTCACCAACAAATTGACACAAGAATGTTGTGAAAGAGATTTTGTATTAATGGTAATTTGCTGATGCTTCAACAATATACAATAGTGTTATTCATACAAAAACCAACCTATACTACTTCAACAAGTGAAGTATTTATAACTAATTTACAAAAAATATCCTAAGATCTGCTAAACCAATATCAAATCCCAAAAAAGGAATTGATTTACAAAATATTCTCCCATAATCTTTGGAAAATTTTGAATAAAAATTATTACAAACAGTATCTACCAAAAACATGTAGATATTTCCCAAAATATAACTAAGTTATAGGAAGTCTATACTATTTCTGATCTTCTGTTTAGAATTTCAAGTGAATAGTTGTTGACTGCGGCTATTTTTGGAAAAATCTTGCATAATAAACTAAAGATAAGATAATATTTCTAATTTGCTTGCTAGAAACTCTAGACTGCCTGCAAGTATTGTGCATTCAAACCTAGAATTGGTTTACTAATTGGTGAAAATCCACTGTTTTTGGGTATTCTGGTGGTGGCTGGGCCTTTGAATGAGCAATGTTGTTTGTCTTGCTGGCAAATGTCTATGCTGTCCCTCTTTCTACTGCATTCTGTTCTGAAATTGTCCCTCTTTCTACTGCATTCTGTTCTGAAATTGTTGCGCTGAATATGCAGCATTCTGTTATGAAATTGTTGCGCTGAATATGCAGTGTTGTCCCTGTTTATCTTGTTGTTGTAATGTGCATTGTCTTATCCATCATCTTTTAAATACTTTGTTTTGTCACAAAATATTTGGATTTAAATAATATATTTAAATTAATATTTCCAAATATTTAAATGAAATTCATAATTCACAATTCAAAGTATTTATTAGAATGATTTCGAATTCATATACTCTTTCAAAAATTCTTGGGTTGTTTTCTAAATCCATGTATTGTTTCTCTTCCCATGGATTTTGAAACCCATGTGTTGTTTTCAAAAACCATGACTTGTTTCTCCTTTTATCTTCCCCTCTAAATTTCCTTTTACTCATGTAAATCTTTGGAAGGATTTAGAAAACCATGTGTTGTTTTTTGTAAATCCATGGATGTTACATGAAGCTCCCTATTTTTCTCATCTGTGCATTACTTTCATGAAAATACGATTGCAAAATTTCCCTCTTATTCTATGATGAATCTATTTTCCTGCACGTGTAAAATTATTTTGATTTTTATCCTTGTAAAAACAAAAATATCTTTCTTCTATGTAAAAAATCATTTTTACTTGTGCTCATATAAAACCTATTTAGATGAAACTCCCTATTTTTATCACCTTTGCGTTACTTTCATGAAAATAAGATTGCAAAATTTCCCTCTTATTTTCTCTCATGAATTTATTTTCCTATAAAAAAAATTTACTCCTTTGCTTGTCATTTCATTTTACCCACTTAGCCTTCCATCCTTGAATATGGTCTCTCGCCTAATCTCTTTAACTTAACCTCCCATACACAAAGAATTGGTTTCATAATCACGTGAAATTTCATTCAGCCTCCCATCCACACAACATTGTTTTCTCTTTAACTTAACCTCCCATCCACAAAGCATTAGTTTCGTAATCGCATGAAATTTCATTCAGCCTCCCATGCACACAACATTGGTTTGGTAATCGCATGAAATTTCATTCAACCTCCCATCCACACAACATTGGTTTCTCTTTAACTTAACCTCCCATCCACAAAGCATTGGCTTCATAATCACATGAAATTTCATTCAGCCTCCCATCCACACAAAATTTTTAAACCTCCCATCCACAAAGCATTGGCTTCATAATCACATGAAATTTCATTCAGCCTCCCATCCACACAACATTGGTTCTGTAATCGCATGAAATTTCATTCCCATCCACACAACATTGGTTTCTCTTTAACTTAACCTCCCATCCACAAAGCATTGGCTTCATAATCACATGAAATTTCATTCAGCCTCCCATCCACACAACATTGGTTCTGTAATCGCATGAAATTTCATTCCCGCCATATTTTAAAAAGTCAAACCAAAATAGTTAATGGATTTCAGAGGGGGGTTGGGCAATAAGAGGTTTGGGGGAGGGGGGTCCAAAATCACTTGAAGTTGAAAGTTGAAAGTTGTGAAGTAGAGTAAAAGTGAAAACCACTTTTTAGACCCCCATTAAATGTTGAAGGGGCTGGAGGATTCGAAACATATTAAGAAGAAATAAATTACAGTCAAACCAAAATTAATGGATTTCAGAGGGGGGTTGGGCAGTAAGAGGTTTAGGGGGAGAGAGGGGAAGGGGGTCCGAAATCACTTGAAGTTGACAGTTGTGAAGTACAGTAAAAGTGAAAACCACTTTTCAAACCCCCGTTAAATGTCGAAGGGGCTGGGGGATCCCAAACATATTCATAAGAAATAAAGAAAAAAGAAATATTTTTAACGTCTGATATGCACACATCCATGTCAAGTATAGTAAAAGTGAAAATATGCACACATCCATGTCAAGTATAGTAAAAGTGAAAACCACACCCCCCATTAAATGTTAAAGGGGTTGGGGGATGTGAAACATATTCAGAAGAAATAAAGAAGAAAGAAATTATTTTAACATCTAATATGCACACATCCCTATCCCTTTAACCATGGGGAATTAATGCATGAGTGTGGGGTGGGCCACAAGCTTTGACTTTTGGACTTTCCAATGAATAAACAAATTTTTCATGTTTTTTAGAATTTTGATTATTCATTTATTTTTAGAATTTATTTTAATACTTCAAAATAATGATTTCTCACTTATGCCTTCTTCTTTGTTTTCTAGTACGTAGTCAACTTGATCTAATACAAAAATTTATATGAAAAAATCTCCCTAACTCTTAGTACTTGGTGTTGCTTTGGAAATAATTTATAGGAGGAAATATTGTTTACAGCATCTCAAACATAATAATGATCGGTTATAATCAAATGATCCTATAAAAAATTATAAGACCCTAACAGTGGCTCCTGCTGGTGATGGAACTCTCCTTGTGAGGTGTCAAGAACACTATAGACTAGTAGCCTGATGCATTGGGCTGATCCCAAATCTGCAATCCGTTATGCTATAAAATCTCTGCAACTGAAACTATTAAACTGAAATCAAAACCATTATGCACATTGAAAACTAAAATCTGAAATACACACTGTACTGAAAGATGTAATGCTATCTAAAACTAAAAATATTTCAAATATGCTTAGAGTACTTAGCTTATTTGCACACTGCTACCTACTCTACTCTGATGAAATGACTCTAATATCAAGTAGTAGCAAATTTCCAATGCAACCAATCACGCAGATGACTACTAGTTTGAAACTTGCATTCCATTTCTCCAAATAGAAAAATAAACACAACAAATGGAAACTCAAAATTCTCACTTGAGCCGCCTTCATAACCCATAACCAACACAAAATTCAGTTTTGTTAAAGGTTCCAATAGGTTTTCCAAAGGATCCTCAAAATCATGGAGAATTTCTCTTTGTTGTACTATGTCTTCTTGAATTTTCTGGTGTTGTGTTTTCAAGGGATATAAGATTGTAAATACTATGTATATCATCTGTAGGATGTAAAACAACTTTATGTTCTTCAACATTTCCTTGAAACTCACTCATACAATTCTCTTGTATTGAAAAGGTGATTGGTTGAATTTGTTGACAATTATATTCATCTTCATGTGACTTTGTTTGAAAATTGGCCTGTGCAAGTTCATTATGTACATTGTCCACATATACGTCTTCATGAATCTGAACTTGACAATATGTAGAAATTTCCAACCTGTAGATCACCTGGTAATGCAATGTACTAAAGCAAAACACTTGATCTACTTCTACAAACAATTTAGCAGAAACTTAATCAAACATGAGCAACATCAAGCATGAACAGATATAATTGAGAATGAGAAGTAATCAACCATAACACAGAAGATATATCACTGGGGAAAGCACCAGCCTAAAACCCCAACTCTGTATTATCATACAAGTGGAAATCTTGTTCAAGTTACAAAAAGAATTAGCTCTCAAGCTATCTTGCTCTCTCTGTACTCAAACAACACAGCTCACAGATTCAATAGACATAGATATCTTCCTCAAGCCCTCCAAGCCTCCTATTTTCTTGCGCAGTTTTGATTGGGGTCCAATGATATCACATGTGTGAATTGGCCTCATCACACCCACTCTAACCTCAGGTCCAACTGTGCAATCCATAAGGAATAATATTCCTTCTGCATGCAAGGAATATTTACCAAGGAATATCCTAGCAACTCATAGTACAATGTCCCTTCATCTGATCTCAACTGGGTCTAACTGACATGCATGAGTTATCCATGAGTGAATACTCAGTTATCTGAATTACAGTGGTTACATGCATGCAAGCATTAACTAACTGAACTCTCATTAATTTAACAAATTGTTAAATTAATCTAACTAGACTTGACTAAGTTAAACTAAGTCAACTAATTACAACTCAATATTACAACTCATCCTTATCTCTTTAACTGAAGGTTAAATTCCTCAATTAATGGAGAAACTGTTGCATGTCCTCACATAGACTTCAAGTTTGATTTTCCTTAACTAATTAACTCAAGATGAACTTATTAATTAATTTTCAAATTGTTGTTGATATCAAATTCGAATTTTACTTCCTATGTTTAGTCCAGGGACTGACTAAAATAAGAAGGGATCTCGAAATGTTATTTATAGAAAAGCTATTTTTAGCAATTTCACTTTTCACCCATTGTTGCTAAGACCCAATGGCTAAACTGCTATTTATAGCAGTGCTATTTTTTAGCAATTCCTATTTTTAGCATTTCTTGTTGCACACTTTTCAACACTCCTTCTCAATAAGAAAGGGATTATCAGCAACCCCGATCCTGTCTCTGTGGAACTCGAACTTGCATATTGACAATGCCTTAGTCAAAATATCTGCATCCTACTCCTCGATTGAAACATACTACAACATGATGATCCTCTTGACCACACAGTCCCGTAGATGATGGTAACGGATATCTATATGCCTGGACCTGTCATGAAATGTTGGATTCTCAGAGAGTTTTATGCAATTATGATTATCACAGTATATCACTGTAGGATCCATCATCTGACCAAACAATCCCACTAGAATCTTGCGCATCCAAATGGCCTCACATGTTGCCTGACTCGCAGCCATGTATTCAGCCTCTGCTAAGCTAAGTGCAACTGATCTTTGTTTCCTGCTATACCAAGAAACTACAGCTGAACCAAGGTTGAAGATTCCTCCAAAAGTGCTCTTTCGGTCTGTTAGTGTCAGTCTTTGAAGCCTTCCACCAGTGATTAAATATTCTCTTATAAAGTGGTATTAGGGTGTCAAAGTCAAATTTTGTCATTTCAGTAAGTCTTCAAGTAAAATTTGGTCATTATGTATTAGGTCTAAGGTTTGTTCTCACTCCTTCCAAAGTTTTCCAAATGCCGGTCCATGTCACCATTCAGCTGAGTGTACCATCATTCAAAGAGTGTTCATCATCATTTCAAGTTTCAATGGGTCATTTTACACCTTGTTCGTGCTTCAGTTGTACTTGGGTAAGGCTCATTTCTCTCTCTTAGGGTTTTGAAGGAAATTTCTCTTGGATGGTCAAATAATCAACAAAACTTGTATCCTAATGCTTATACACCTTCCCATATCCTTAATGTACCTTCTTAAGCACTTCCCATCAATGATATCCTTCAAATTCATCATTTTCCCACAAACCCTAGCTTCTTGCTACAATTTGACAATTTTCTAGGCTAGGCCTGTGTTTTGCCCTTTTGGACCCCTTCCCCTCACTCAATATTTGAAATTGCACATTCCCTTCCTTCCTAACATCCCTCCCTATTTTCAAAAATCTTCTCAAGAATTTATTAGGCCCTTATCCCCTTCATTTCCCTTCATTTCTACAAAACCCCTGTTCCACACATCGGGATAGGTTTTACTCAAAGGATGGTTATGAGAAATAGAAGATTAATTTGAAAAAATTGAGAGAGGTTTTTTTCCATAATAGGCAAAGGAAGAAAAACCTCCTTCACTTTTTACACAGGTGTCATGATTTTAGAGAAATATCAAAAATATGGTTGCCTCAAGAGAGTTGCTGCACCTTTGGAGTGACCATGGTCAAATCAAGATTTATCTTAGCCTGGTTGGCCAAATGAATTTCTTGATGAGTCAAATGATAACTATACACAAAGAGATTTCCAATGAGCTATCATGAGATCAATTTGGAGTTGAGGAAGACCTTCAAAAGTTGACTGCAACAACACTCTGCATTTAGACAACCTCATTTTGCACATTTTGACCAGTCTTGGGAGATTTGACTTTTGATAGAGAAAATGAACTCCAAATTGAGAAATTAAAGATGTTTTGGAAAGTAGACTTAATAATATTTCCAACGAGACATCCTACACCCAATTTGGACACCATTAAGGCTTCCAAAACTGGGTCTAAAAGCGGCGTTGTGCATTAAATCAGTGGCACATTAAATTTTTCAACATAGGGATTTCCAATACAGTGGCGTTGTGCTTTTGATGGGGACCTCATTTTGCAAAATGGCTTGCATATTTGGAATAATCATGCAAAAATAAGTAAACCCAAAAATATTGAGAACTTTTTGATGAGATATTGGCCACCAAAAGGGCAAAAACACCCAACAATTGCCCTCTCTGCTACTTTTTTGACCCACATGAAGCAGTCTTGGGAGAATCACATTTTGGGGGAGAAAATGACCTCCAAATCAGGAAATTCAAATTATTCCAAAAACTAGACAGGATGGCTTTCCAACAGGCCATTTTGGGTCTAATTTGTATGAGTGAAAGACCTTCAAAATGACCTCTGAAGTGGCGCTGCGCATTAAATGAATTTTGCCAGTTTTGCTAGAAAAGCTAAATTTTGCCTAGTTTTCTCTACAGTTGGCTTTTTCTTGCTCTCTTGGTGAATTTGGCATGGTAAATGATGTAACTTGATGTAATTATGGATTTAAAATGACTTGAGGGGGTAGATACATCAGTTTGAGGTGGTTTGATGTTGAAAGAATCAGTGTCCATGGTTTTAAGGGCAAGCTGTTCCACTGCCTACTTTTTTGTTCCTAGTTTAGATATGGTTGAAACCACCCCTCTTCTCATGGATTCAACCCCTGATAACTAGCATGAGTTGTTTTATTGCCTATATTATGTACTTTTTCAGTCATTTTCAAGGGTTGGACTCTTGTGGAAGCTATGAACTCTATTGTATATCTCTACAGCAGTTTGGCAAGGAATAAAACCAAGTTACATAGCTAATTTTGTGGGATCCTTGTGACAGTGAGTTTATGTATTGTTTCTTATTTGTAATGAGTTTTTCTTATGTTTTATATGTATCCAAATCTATCTTTCTCTTCTAAAACTAAATGAATCAAGGTGAATGGAAAAAATACACTGCTCTGCTTTGTCTTGGGAATGCATTTGGTTTTCAATGTTTTCAACTGTTTGAAGAGGACCCATAGTTTATTTATGCCCTCCTCAACTCCTCAGATATCTTAAACAACCATCTCAATCCATTTCTAGTACATAAACCCTTGTCTACCTCGTCCCACAGAACATGACTGTATCCCTGAGTTGATTTCCAAAACCCAGTGTGCCTTCTCCAATTGATCTAGCAACCAAAACCTTAAAAATCAAACCAGAAACCCTAAGCTACTATACGTAGCCTAAAATCTATATTCAATTCAGTCATCTCAAGTCATAATTGCAACCATCCTAATTGAGATTGACAAGGAGAGAGCCCTCTCCTGACTTGGTAGGGCTAGCTACTAGGGTAAGCGTGGTTTGTAGTTACCCTAGGATTGCCTCCCTTCAGCCTGAGGTCGATCTAGGCTCTAACATAGTGGCGACCATACTGGGGAACGTAGTGTTATGTTCCTCAGCAAAATGAATCAAGTTCAGATCTGATTGTTGATGGTGAACAATGATTAGACACAACAAGGTTGAAATCATTCACTGGGCGACTCCAAATCAGTTTCGAGATCAGATCCAAAGACTCCACTGGAGGATGAACTTGACCAGTAGAAACATGAAAGGAAAATATGGAAAGATCAGGTATTCAAGTTGGAATTTCATCCAAGACATTATGTTCTTTGTTATAAATTATTTCTTCTTTTTTCCCGAGAATGTCAAGAAGGCTTTGCAAAGTATACTGTATTTGACAAAATATCCTAGACCTACACTTGATTCTTTCCCTTTGAAGATTATGAAATATTCACACGCCTTTGAGCTTGATCAAGAACCTTCTTCTGAATCTTGTGATTTCCGTCTTCAAACTGATGAGCCTAAAGAGACCAAGACTGATTCTACAACTTCTGTACATATTCCTATACCTTGTAAAATTCCAGATTGATACAAACCTCTGATTTTGCCTCCAATATCCCATGATTTTCCTAAAAATCATTACCTATATCTACCAAGATTTGATGGTGAATGCGACAACATCTATGCTGAGAGACATGTACTAAATTTTGAGTCTTTTCTTGACCTTTTTGAAGTTGATGAAGAGGATGTCAGTAATAGGCTTTTTTCTCTTTCTTTGCAAGGCAAAGTAAAGAGATGTTTCAAAACCTTACCTGATGCGAGCATCTCAGATTTCCAGCAGTTTGTCACAATGTTCCTCAATAAGTGGGTGGTCAGACAGAACCCTTTCTTGATTCTAGAAGAATATAACCAGTTGAAAAGACAGCCAGGGGAGATAGCACAATAGTTTTCAGCCATATTTAACCAAGTCTATTGCTCAATGCCTATTACTATAAGAACTCCTCTTGGATCTGCTCTCTTGCACTACCCGGATGCCTTTGATCTGGAAATGGAGTTTTAGCTGAGAGAAAGGAACCTTGCAACACTTGAAGAGATGCAAAATAGTGCAGTAGATGTAGAGACTAATTTGTTTATCAGAAGGGAAAAGTTGAAGGAAGAAGAGAGGAAGAACATAGATCCAGAGGAATCGACATCTTTAGAGGTAAATCTCGATATTTTGGTAAGTGCAGTGGAAGTTGATGCAAAAGGTCACCACAAGGAATGAGTATGATGTTCAAGATCATGGCTTGCTGATTGAAGAAGAACAAGTGGTTGATCCAAAACATTTCCTTTCTTATCCCAGTTTTCATAGATATGATAATGATTGTTTTATAGATCATCTTGGAGAAAAGAGATCTGTTGATTTGACTTGTATGCTTGATGATGTGTTTTATACTGATGATTTGCCTCAATTTGATCAGTATGATGATGATTATGTTCTCCAAACAAAAGTTGATCTTGTAGACAAACCAATAGCTAGTTTGTGGAAGGAGGAAGTTCATTTTCAACAGCTCGAATATAGTGATCAGCCATTACATATCAGCTATGGAAATGAGGAGGAAAGTGCGGAAAATTTTGAAGTAAGTGAAGGATCTTTGCCTTTTTGTTGTGCTTCGTTTCAGATCATCAGAGACAACTTTCGTGCAATTAGAAATCAAACGCCGATAATTTTTTATCTGGACCATCTTGAGGGCAATGAAATCCTTGTTCAATACTTGTCATATCTATATTTGCATCCCTCGAATGCCATTGAATTTCAGGTTGTAGATGAAGACTTGGAAACTGGAACATATGATCAAATGATGCAAGACGATTATGTACCATTCTATTCTAAATCATTTCAGTTTTTGAAGGGAATTTTGCATAGTATATCTTCAAATGAGCAACCTGTAGAAAATCATACAATCTCATTGGAACCAATAGAAAATGGGTTGCAGTAGTCTTTTCAAGTTTTTCACAATCCAATAGTTGATGTGTTGGATGATGTCTGCAGTAAAATTCCTTCTCCATTAGCTACCTGTGAGATTGCAATAAGTATTGATACAAACTTGATCTGACAGCCGGTTACTTTTTCATTTTCAGCAGGAGTCTCATCACAAAGCTCAGATGAAAGTTTGCATTCATGGTATGAGGAGAAGAAAAGTAATCCATTGGATGAGCTAAGTCCTAGTGCACATGAATTTCATGATCCTTATGCAGTAATTTTGGAGGCGGATAGAGAATCCATATTATTCAATGGATCTATTTACAAGTTTTCATGGGAGTTGCCTTTTAGTAGTTCTCTCTTATGGTTCATAAGAAAGCACTTGTGAAGAATTCAAACAACAGCTGGAATACTTACTTGGTTGCATTGGTTGTTTCATTTCACTTGATCATGTGATGAATGGAAAAGTTAGATTAGGTTTTATTGAATAAGCTCCATTTTGAGCATATTTTCCAGTTTGTCAGTTGTGTTTTAGTATTGAGTTAGTTTCAAGTCAGTTTGTGTCGTCAAGTTGTCAGTTTTTAGTCATCTAGTTTCAATTGCTGAGTGTCTAGTTTCAGCTTTTGAGTGTCTATTTTCAGCTGCTGGGTGTATAGTTTCAGCTGTTGAGTGTCTAGTTTCAGCTTCTAAGTGTCTATTTTCAGCTGCTGAGTGTCTAGTTTCAGCTTTTGAGAGTCTTGTTTGAGTTTTAAGTTAGTCAGTTCTAAGTCATTTCAGTTGTGAGTTTTGAGTCTTGAGTCGTATGTTTTTGGTGTTTTTGTTGCCAAGATATTGATTCCATATTGCCCAATGGATAAGGCACTCGTCTGCTCTCCCAAAGATCTACGGTTCTTGGCACCTCCAAGGAGCTACCATCCCCATTGGAGCCAATGTTAGTTTCAGTATTTCAAGCCTTCCAACAGTGATCAAATATTCTCTTATAAAGTGGTATTAGGGTGTCAAAGTCAAATTTTGTCATTTCAGTAAGTCTTCAAGTAAAATTTGGTCATTAGGTATTAGGTCTAGGGTTTATTCTCACTCCTTCCAAAGTTTTCCAAATGTCGGTCCATGTCACCATTCAGCTGAGTGTACCATCATTCAAAGAGTGGTCATCATCATTTTAGGTTCCAATGGGTTATTTTACACCTTGTTCATGCTTCAGTTGTACTTGGGTAAGGCTCATTTCCCTCTCTTAGGGTTTTGAAGGCAATTTCTCTTGGATGGCCAAATCATCAACAAAACTTGTATCCTAATGCTCATACACCTTCCCTTATCCTTAATGTACCTTCTTAAGCACTTCCCATCACTGATATCCTTCAAATTCATCATTTTCCCACAAATCATAGCTTCTTGCTATAATTTGACAATTTTCTAGGCTAGGCCTGTGTTTTTCCCTTTTGGACCCCTTCCCTTCACTCAATATTTGAAATTCCACTTTTCCTTCCTTCCTAACATAACTCACTATTTTCCAAAATATTCTCAAGAATTTATCAGCCCCTTATCCCCTTCATTTCCCTTCATTTCTACAAAACCCCTGTTCCACACATTAGGGTAGGTTTTACTCAAAGGATGTTTATGAGAAATAGAAGATTTATTTGACAAAAGTCAGAGAGGTTTTTGTCCATAATAGGCCAAGGAAGAAAAAAATCCTTCACTCTTTACACAGGTGTCATGGTTTTAGAGAAATCTCAAAAATATAGTTGCCTCAGGAGAGTTGCTGCACCTTTGGAGTGACCTTGGTCAAATCACGATTTATCCTCACTTGGTTGGCCAAATGACTTTCTTGATGAGTGAAATGATAATTAGACACAAAGATATTTCCAATGAGCTATCATGAGCTCAATTTGGAGTTGAGGAAGACCTTCCAAAGTTGACTGCAACAACACTCTGCATTTAGGTAGCCTCATTTTGCACATTTTTACCAGTCTTGGGAGATTTAACTTTTGATAGGGCAAATGAACTCAAAATTAAGAAATTCAGGATGTTTTGGAAAGTAGACTCAATAATCTTTCCAACGAGCTATCCTACCATCAATTTGGACACCAATAAATCCTCCAAAACTGGGTCTGAAAGTGGCGTTGCGCATTAAATTAGTGGCGCATTAAATTTTGCAACACAGGGATTTCCAATAGGTGGCGTTGCACTTTTGATGGGGACCGCCTTTTGCAAAATGGCTTGTATATTTGGAATCATCATGGAAAAATAAGTAAACCCAGAAATATTGAGAAGTTTTGGATGAGATCTTGGCCACCAAAAGGGCAAAAAACACCCAAAAAATGTCGTTTATGCTACTTTTTTGCCCCACAAGAAGTGGTCTTGGGAGAATCAACTTTTGGAGGGTTAAATACCTCCAAATCAGGAAATTCAAAATTTTCCAGAAACTAGATAGGCATGGATTTCCAACAAGCCATTTTGGGCATGATTTGGATGAGTGGAAGACCTTCAAAGTGACCTTTGAAGTGACACTGTGAATTAAATTTTTGACATTGTGCATTAAATGAATTTTTCCAGTTTTGCTAGAAAAGCCAAATTTCGCCTAGTTTTCTCTACAGTTGACTTTTTCTTGCTCTCTAGGTGAATTTTGCATGGTAAACGATGTAACTTGATGTAATTATGGATGTAAAATGAATTGAGGGGGTAGATAATCAGTTTGAGGTGGTTTGAGGTTGAATGAATCAGTTTCCTTGATTTTAGGGGCAAGTTGTTCCACTGCCTACTTTTGTGTTCCTAGTTTAGATATGGTTGAAACCACCCCTCTTCTCATCGATTAGACCCCTGATAGCTAGCATGAGTTGTTTGCTTGCCTATATTATGTACTTTTTCAGTCATTTGCAAGGGTTGGACTCTTGTGGAAGCTCTAAACTCTATTGTATATCTCTACAGTAGTTTGGCAAGGAATAAAACCAAGTTTCACAGCTATTTTTGTGGGATTCTTATGACAGTGAGTTTATGTATTGTTTCTTATTTGTAATGAGTTTTTCTTATGTTTTATATGTATCCAAATCTATCTTTCTCTTCTAAAACTAAATGAATCAAGGTGAATGGACAAAATACACTTTTGTGCTTTGTCTTGGGAATGCATTTGGTTTTCAATGTTTTCAACTGTCTGAAGAGGACTCATAGTTTCTTTATGCCCTCCTCAACTCCTCAGCTGTCTTAAACTACCATTTCTAGTACATAAAACCTTGTCTATGTCGTCCCACATAACATGACTGTATCCCTAAGTTGATTTCCCAGACCCAATTTGCCTTCTCCAATTGATCCAACAACCAAAACCTTAAAAATCAAACCAGAAACCCTAAGATACTATACCTAGCCTAAAATCTATATTCAATTCAGTCATCTCAAGTCATAATTGCAACCATCCTAATTGAGATTGACAAGGAGAGAACCCTCTCCCGACCTGGTAGGGCTAGCTACTAGGTTAAGTGTGGCTTGTAGTTACCCTAGGATTGCCTCCCTTCAGTGTGAGGTTGATCTAGGCTCTA
The DNA here is from genome assembly GCA_000404065.3 of Pinus taeda. Classification (NCBI taxonomy): domain Eukaryota; kingdom Viridiplantae; phylum Streptophyta; class Pinopsida; order Pinales; family Pinaceae; genus Pinus; species Pinus taeda. The sequence continues at coordinate 46,423 of APFE030129703.1, forward strand.
ACATGGTCTAATGGACTACCTGCCCAATCCGCATCTGTGAAGCCTTGCAACTTCACTCCCTTTGTCCGTCTATACCATAATCCATACTGTGTAGTGCCTCTGAGATATCTCAGCACATGCTTTGTTGCCTTCCAAAACAGCTTGGTAGGATGAACCATAGCTTGACTCAGCTGGTTCATCGCAAAGCATAAGTCAGGTCATGTGTTCACCAGATACATAAGTGAACCCACCAGCTGCCGATAAACAATAGCAACTACTACCTCACTTGAAGTAGCATCCTCCTTCCTCCAGTTCCCAGCTAGAGAAGTCTACATGGGCTTGCACTTCTCCATGTGAAAGCAGCCTGAGTGTCTCATTGGCATACCTGCCTTGAGACACAAATACTTCCCCATCTTTCTGCCACACTTCCATTCCTAAAAAGTAGTGCATGAGGCCCACGTCCTTCATCTTGAACTCTCTTGCAAGGTCCTCCTTGCAAGACTGTATCAGCTAGTCATCACCTGTCAAAATCAGATCATTGACATAAAGTACAATAATCAATGGCTTACCATCTACCATGATGTGGTATAGGTTCGCATCTTCTTCACTCTTGGTGAAGCCCAACTTGGTGAAATAGATGTCGATCCTGGTATACCAAGCATGGGGTGCTTGCTTCAGCCCATACAGTGCTCGCTTGAGTCAACAAACATGTGACTCGTGATCGAAGGTCTCAAATCCTTCGGGCTGCTCAATGTATACCTCTTCCTCAATCTTCCCATTGAGGAACACCATCTTCACATCCATCTGATGGATCTTTCAACCCATCTGAGTTGATAGAGTTAGCATCGATCTGATAGATGAGTACCTTGGTATGGGAGCAAAGGTCTCATCTTAGTCAATCCCCTCAACTTGTGAGAAACCTCAGGCAACAAACCTTGCCTTGTGTTTCTCAACACTGCCATCAGCTGCCTGCTTTACCTTGTAAAGCCACCGGGAACTAACCACTGACTTGTCTGCAGGTCTAGGGACAATGTCCGACACACTGTTCTACATGATAAAATCACACTCTTCTACCATTGCATCAACCCAAACTGGTTGCTGCACTACCTCCTAAAGAAGAAGGTTTAGTCGCTACACACTCCCCAACCAAGGCCATGTAGCCAGTGTATCTCTCGGGAGATATCCTCTGTTTGCGCTGAGAGGATGGCTGCCCCACATTATCTCTCACATCCTGCATCAATTTGTTAGCTTCCTGCGAGCGTTTCCGCCTGTCTCTGGAAGACTCTCCAGCAATGGTGGTCTCCACTATTAGATCCTCTGCATGTGGCTGATCCACATCATCAGGAGGCTCCTCCTCCTTTGGAAATAAAAGTTCCTCATCGCCATGCAACTTGAGCTCCCTCTCAAGTGACACTCGCATGGCTCTCTGCTCGTCGAACTTCAGATCCTTGCGCACTATAGTACTCTGACTGGCAGGAAAAAACACACGATAGTTATGGGGTGTATCTGTGTACCCCACAAGCATCCCCAACTCAGCTGTTGGATCTAGCTTCTTCCAAGCATCTTTGGTCACATGATAGAAAACTAGTGATCCAAAGATGCAGAAGTGACTCACATCTAGTCGCTTCCCCAAAAAAGCCTCCATAGGTGTCTTCATCCACAAACATGATGAGGACTTATGTTCTAAAGATACACTATTGTATTGCATGCCTTAACCCATAGATGAAGTGGTAGGCTTTGGTCATGCAACATCGCTCGAGCTACTCCCACAATAGATCTTTTCTTCCTTTCAGCCACCCCATTATGTTATGGGTTATGAGGTGCCGTTAGTTCCCGTTTAATTTCTTCTACAACATAGAAGTCTTTAAACTGTTGGAAAACATACTCTCCACCATTGTCGCTACGCAAGGATTTTATTTTCTTCCCATATTCTTTCTCTGCCGAGGCTTTAAACTCACAAAACCTCAAGAAGGTTTGATCCTTATTTTGCATAAGGTAGATCCAACATCTACGAGAAAAATCATCAATAAAAATAACATATTACCTTTGCTTAGCAGTGGAGGCTGTAGAGAATGGTCCACATACATCTAAGTGAACTTGCTTTAGGATTGCTCCAGCTCTACTCTCTCAATCTTGAAAGGAATCTTTCGCATACTTATCCAGGGGGCATCCTTTGCATGTATCTGTTTGCTCCAATTTTCCCTTGGGTAAGCCAGTAGAAATTTGTTGCATGATCTTCAAGGCCCCGTGATGCAAGTGGCCCAGTCTTCTATGCCATAGCTCACCAACTTCTTGGCTTTGCACCATCTCTGCTTTGGAACTCAGTGCAACACAGTCATCTACCTCCAACTTGTAGAGATTCTTTACTCAAATCCCAATTCGCTTGGTCTATCCAGTGCCGATATGCCTCAGGAACACTTTTCCTTTACTAAAGATTACACCATAGCCTTTATCTTCTAGCATAGCAACAGACATAAGATTATTTTTCAAACCTAGTACATATTTAACAGCAGATAGGGTGAGAGGAGCACCATGCTCCCTCTGAGACACAATTGTACCTTCACCTGAGACACAGTATTTTCCATCATTGCCCATCTCGATCTGCATCTGGAGATCCTTCTCCTCCAATGTAGTGAAATATTCTTATCACTCGACATGTGGAAAGAAGCTCCACTGTCCAGGTACCAAACACATCCCACCATGGATGAAACCATGAATGTGATAAGCGAGAAATCTAGCTCAAATTGTGAAGCTAGTGCATCACCATCAGATCCCTTTGAGGAACCCTTCTTGGATTTCTTCTATGGAAAATTCATAGCATAATGGCCCACTTCATGACAGTGAAAGCATCACACCTTCCATTTGTCAACCTTATTCCCACCATGAGAAGATTTGGATTGGGATGCCTTCCATTTCCCTTTCTTAGCTTTACTTGCTAAAGTTAGATTTTCTTCATCATCTTGTTTTGATGAAGATCCATCTTTGGTGCTCTGCCTTATCTCCTCCTGCATTAGGTCTGGTCAAAGTCTTTCCCAATCTAGCAGTTTCTCTCTTCCATTAACCGAGTCATGGTAGCTATTCCATCTCTTAGGAAGACCGAGGAGTGCTAGACTCACCATGTTGTCATCAACAATCATGACCCCTACACTTGCAAGCTCATCCCTATAGGTGGTGAGCTTGTTCAGGAATGTAGAGATTGTGTTGCCATTTTCGCACTTGATCTTTCGAAGTTTGTCCTTCAATGCCAGCTTCTTCTGATCGCTGCTATTCTGATAAAGATCTTTCAATGTTTTCCACATCGAAAATGGATTCTCCTTCCCATGGAGGCTCGAGATAATGTGATCTTGAACTCCCTCTAGGAGGATTCCCCTTGTTCTAGCCACACACTTTTTCCATTCCGCCAGTTGAGTAGCATCAGTTGGCTTTTGGACTTCTTGATCAATGAAGTCCTTGAGACTGTTATCTTCCAATACTGCCTCCATGCGATCCTTCCATGCTATATAATTTGAACTACCATCAAGAACATATTCGAGTCTTAAGCCACTAAACTCCATTGGTGAAATAGATGTGATAAGAACTCAATTCAATGTTCAGAAACCAGACTTTGTACTTCTCCTACTTGTATATTGTTCTTCCTTGATCACCTTTGCTCTGATACCATGTAGAAATTTCCCACCTGTAGATCACCTGGTAATGCAATGTACTAAAGCAAAACACTTGATCTACTTCTACAATCAATTTAGCGGAAACTTAATTGAACATGAGCAACATCAATCATGAACAGATATAACTAAGAATGAGAAGTAATCAACCATAACACAAAAGATATATCACTGGGGAAAGCACTAGGCTAAAACCCCAACTCTGTATTATCATACAAGTGGAAATCTTGTTCAAGTTACAAAAAGAATCAGATCTCAAGCTATCCTGCTCTCTCTGTACTCAAACAATACAACTCACAAACTCAACAGACATAGAATATATCTTCCTCAAGCCCTCCAAGCCTCCTATTTCCTTGTGCAGTTTTGATTGGGGTCCAATGATATCACATGTGTGAATTGGCCTCATCACACTCACTGTAACTCAGGTCCAACTGCGCAATCCATAAGGAATAATATTCCTTCTGCATGCAAGGAATATTCACCAAGGAGTATCCTAGCAACTGATAGTACACCTGTCCTCCATCTGATCTCAACTGGGCCTCTCTGACTGAATTGACATGCATGAGTTATCCATGAGTGAATATTCAATTATCTGAATTACAGTAGTTGCATGCAATCATTAACTAACTGAACTCTCATTAATTTAACAATATGTTAAATTAATCTAACTAGATTTGACTAAGTTAAAATAAGTCAATTGATTACAACTCATCCTTATCTCTTTAACTGAAAGTTAAATTCCTCAATTAATGGAGAAACTGTTGCATGTCCTCACATAGACTTCAAGTTTGATTTTCCTTAACTAATTAACTCAAGATGAATTAATTAATTAATTTTCAAACTACTGTTGATATCAAATTCGAATTTTACTTCTTATGTTTAGTCTAGGGACTGACTAAAATAAGAAGGGATCCCGAAATGCTATTTTTAGAAAAGCTATTTTTAGCACTTTCACTTTTCACCCATTGTTGCTAAGACCCAATGGCTGAACCTCTACTTATAGCTGGGCTATTTATAACAGTGCTATTTTTGGCAATTCCTATTTTTAGCATTTCTTGTTGCACACTTTTCAACACAATCTTCTCTTCGAAATAAAATTTCAGAAAGTGAAAATTCAAAGGAAAAATTTGAAATACAATCCTCATACATATCATGATCAGATAAGAATTTTCAAGGCTGATGTAAAGTATTAAGTATTGGTTGCCAGGAGACCATATGATCTTCAATCTCATGGTTACTTAATAACTGTGATTTTTTAATAAAGGAATCTCCAATGTAACAAAAAACAGGGTCCTCATCTATATAAGAAGGTTGCTGCCACGTTATGCTAGTTTCATCTTTCTTTTCTGCTTCACCAGTGATCTTATAATTTTCTTTCAATGCTTAAAATGTAGCATAACATAAAGGTAAAGAGCTATAATCATCATGAGTTTCTTTCAACATCTGAAATGTGGCATAACATAGGGGTAAAGAGTTACCATCAATATAATTTGCATTGCTTTGTTGATGTTCAATGTCTAAAATATATACATTTCATCTGTCTCAATATTTTCATCCTGTTTTTCATAATTGCCATAAGTAACACACACATGGTGACCATTTTTCTCAACAGTCTGAAATTTAACATCCTCTTGCTAATAACCTTCCACTGGTTGTTGTTCTAAACTAGCTTCGAATGAATTCACAAAACAACCAGTTTCTACCTTTTGGTGATGTGACCCAACAACCTCTCCTTTTTCTTCCATATATGCTTGAAAAGGAGGTATCTTTTCCTATCCATTAGCAACATGTTTAGCTTGCAAAATACATGTGTTCATAACCCTTTCCATGACTTTCATTAATGTCTTTAACTTAAGGTTTAATAAAGGAGGAAACTCCTCTTTAATTACTTTCCTTGTTTCAGTTTCCATTCTGGATCTTTTAATCAATAGGTTCATTTCCAAATCAATAACACTTTTTTTCATATCCTCCAAAGTGGAAAGGTTTCTTTCTATGAGATAATAGGTAATCTCAACATCAAAACCACCTGGATAATGAAGCATAGCTAATATTGGGGGAGGCTTTATATAAGTAGGTATGGAATCATAAACACTATTGAATATGGTTTAGAAATATTGGACTGTCTTTTCGAGCTCCCTTTTTAAATTTCAATATTAATTCATAATATGAAAAGGGTACCTTTTAACCTCCCATTTATTAAGGAAAATGCTTTGAAATTGTTGGAAATTAGGAATACTTCTAGCGGTCAAACTTCTATACCATTTCCTAGCTTGTCCTAAAAGGATTTGAGCAAACAACCTCAATTTGACATCTTCATGATTGACTTCCTCCAAGTAAATGAAGTCAATGACTTTATCTACATGTTTCCTTACTATGATATTACCTGTAGCATCAAATTTGGGTAGCCTTTGATCATAGTTCTTCGGTAGCTCATGCAAAGGGAATGACAGATTTAATGATGCATACCAGACAATGGTCATAATTGATGTCTGAGTTGAATTTGTACTAGCTAGACTATGTATGTTATTTGGATCTTGCTTGAGACAACCAATATTAAGATGAGATGCATTTGAAACTTGAAGGGAAGAATATTCATTCGCCAAAAGGGGCTCATGTGCAGATTCATCATCTTGATTTGGATTTAATAGACCAAAGAGAATCTTTAAGATACTTTTAGGAAAAGACAGAAGGCAATTGACAAAAGATAATACTATATCTTGAAGTAAATTCAGGTCTAAATAGGTCGCTTCCCCAAAAAAGCCTCCATAGGTGTCTTCATCCACAAACATGATGAGGACTTATGTTCTAAAGATACACTATTGTATTACATGCCTTAACCCATAGATGAAGTGGTAGGCTTTGGTCATGCAACATCGCTCGAGCTACTCCCACAATAGATCTTTTCTTCCTTTCAGCCACCCCATTATGTTATGGGTTATGAGGTGCCGTTAGTTCTCGTTTAATTTCTTCTATATCATAGAAGTCTTTAAACTGTTGGAAAACATACTCTCCACCATTGTCGCTATGCAAGGCTTTTATTTTCTTCCCATATTCTTTCTTTGCCGAGGCTTTAAACTCACAAAACCTCAAGAAGGTTTGATCCTTATTTTGCATAAGGTAGATCCAACATCTACGAGAAAAATCATCAATAAAAATAACATATTACCTTTGCTTAGCAGTGGAGGCTGTAGAGAATGGTCCACATACATCTAAGTGAACTTGCTTCAGGATTGCTCCAGCTCTACTCTCTCGATCTTGAAAGGAATCTTTCGCATACTTATCCAGGGGGAATCCTTTGCATGTATCTGTTTGCTCCAATTTTCCCTTGCGTAAGCCAGTAGAAATTTGCTGCATGATCTTCAAGGCCCCATGATGCAAGTGGCCCAGTCTTCTATGCCATAGCTCGCCAACTTCTTGGCTTTGCACCATCTCTGCTTTGGAACTCAGTGCAACACAGTCATCTACCTCCAACTTGTAGAGATTCTTTACTCAAATCCCAATTCGCTTGGTCTATCCAGTGCCGATATGCCTCAGGAACACTTTTCCTTTACTAAAGATTACATCATAGCCTTTATCTTCTAGCATAGCAACAGACACAAGATTATTTTTCAAACCTAGTACATATTTAACAGCAGATAGGGTGAGAGGAGCACCATGCTCCCTCTGAGACACAATTGTACCTTCACCTGAGACACAGTATTTTCCATCATTTCCCATCTCGATCCGCATCTGGAGATCCTTCTCCTCCAATGTAGTGAAAGATTCTTATCACTCGACATGTGGAAAGAAGCTCCACTGTCCAGGTACCAAACACATCCCACCATGGATGAAACCATGAATGCGATAAGCGAGAAATCTCTTTGGAACTTGGTCTATGAAGCCATAGAATCTAGATTCTTTGATAGTGGAGTCACCCTAAAAACTTTGAAGCTCCAGATACTTTGAATGTGGAGTCGCCAAGTGAATGATACAACCTCCTTGTGTCTCTGATCATTATCCACCATCAATAATCAGATCTAAAACTTGATATGCTTTTCTTAGGAATCTGAAATGTTTAGGTCCCTAGTATGGTCACCAGAATGTTAACACTCAGTAATTTTTTGAGGTTGCAAAAAAAATCGCCAAGGTAACCACAAACCAACTTTGGAAAATGGGATCTAGCCTTGCCAGCTTCAGAGAGGGCTCTCTTTATAAGATGTAGCTTTGTTTAATTAAATATTAAGTTAGTTATGAAGTTTGGGGTTTGATTTGTATTTGAATTGTTGGTTTATAACTCATATTTCAATTGCGCTATGGATTCTGTTACATAAAATACATATTAACTATAATATCTAAAGATAGATCTCACAAGGCAAGGTAGCCAAATTGAATGGATTCTTTAAGTTCTCTGAAATGGAGAAGAAGAACATATTTAAGGTTCACTTCAAATATAGAGCATTGTTACCTAAATTATATATTTAAAGATTAGAAGAAAACATAGAAATTATTCGTAGTCGGGTGCAAAGTGTAGATTTAAACAAATTCTTCCCTTTATTTATCTATTGAATAATTCAGATTCGGAAAACCAGTATGTGCTATAAATAGAGAAATATAAACACGTAAGAGAAATATATGCACTTCACCAACAACTTGACATAAAAATCCTGTGAAAGAGCTCCTGTATTACTAGTAAATTGTTGATGCTTTAGCAATATACAATAGTGTTCTTCGTACAAAAACCAACCTCTACTACTTCAACAATTGAAGTATTTATAACTAATTAAAAAAAATATCATGAGATCTTCTGCTAACCTAATATCAATCCCAAAAAAGGAATTTATTTACAAAATATTCTCCAATAATCTTTGGAAAAATGTGAATAAAAATTATTACAAACAATATCTACCAAAAACATGTAGATATTTGAAAAATATAACTAAGTAATAGGAAGTCTATACTATTTATGATCTTTTATTTAGACTTTAAGTGAATTGTTGTTAACTGTGGCTATTTCTAGAAAAATCTTGCATAATAAACTAAAGATAAGATAATATCTCTAATTTGCCTGCTAGAAACTCTGGATTGCTTGCAAATATTGTGCATTCAAATCTGGAATTGGTTTGCTTATTACTGGAAATCTGATGTTTCTAGGTATTCTGGTGGTGACTAGGAGTTTGAATGAGCAATGTTGTTTGTCTTGCTGGAAGATGTCTGTGTTGTCCCTTTTTCTGTTGCATTTTCTGAAACTGTTGTGGTGAATATGTAGTATTGTCCATGTTTATCTTGTTGAGGTAATGCGAATTATCGTATCCATCATCTTTTAAATACTTTATTTTGTGGCAAAATATTTGGATTTAAATAATATATTTAAATTAATATTTCCAAATATTTAAATGAAATTTATGATTCAGAATTCAAAGTATTTATTAGAATGATTTCGAATCCATATAGTGTTTCAAAAATCATTGGGTTGTTTTCTAAATCCATGTATTGCTTCTCTTCCCATGGATTTTGAAACCCATGTGTTGTTTTCAAAAACCATGTCCTGTTTCTCCTTTTACCTTCCCCTGTAAATTTCTTTTTACTCTTGTAAATCTTTGGATGGACTTACAAACCATGTGTTGTTTTTTTTAAATCCATGGCTAGTAAAACATTTCTATTTTGACTTTTATCCTTGTAAAAACAAAAATATCTTGCTTTGATGTAAAAAAATCATTTTTACTTGTCCTCTTATGTGAAAAACCCATTTACATGAAGCTCCCTATTTTTCTCACCTGTGCATTACTTTCATGAAAATATGATTCCAAAATTTCCCTCTTATTTTCTCTCTTCATGAAAGTATGATTGCAAAATTTCCCCGTTATTTCCTCTCATGAATTTATTTTCCTGCAGCTATAAAACTATTTTACTCCTTTGCTTGTCATTTCATTTTACCCACCACTTAGGCTTCCATCCCAATCTGGTCTTGCCTGATCCCTTTAACTTAGCCTCCCATCCACAAAGCATTGGTTTCGTAATCACATGAAATTTCGTAATTGCAAAAAAATTCATCGTGCCATATTTTAAAAATTCAAACCAAATGAGTTAATGGATTTATAAAGAGGTTGGGCACTAAGAGGTTTAGTGGGAGGGCGTCACGTGAAGTTGATAGCTGTGAAGTACAGTAAAAGTGAAAACCACTGTTGGGACCCCCGTTTGGAGGGGGTCCGAAATCACGTGAAGTTGATAGTTGTGAAGTACAGTAAAAGTGAAAACCACTTTTGGGACCCCACTTTGAAGGGGGTCCGAAATCACGTGAAGTTGATAGCTGTGAAGTACAATAAAAGTGAAAACCACTTTTGGGACCCCCCTTTGGAGGGGGTCCGAAATCACGTGAAGTTGATAGCTGTGAAGTACAGTAAAAGTGAAAACCACTTTTGGGACCCCCTTTTGGAGGGGGTCCGAAATCACATGAAGTTGATAGCTGACCACTTTTGGGACCCCCCTTTGGAGGGGGTCCGAAATCACTTGAAGTTGATGGCTGTGAAGTACAGTAAAAGTGAAAACCACTTTTGGGACCCCCCTTTGGTTAAATGTCGGAACCCTTTTAACGATGGGGAATTAATGCATGAGTGTGGGGTGGGCCATAGGCTTTGAATTTTGGACTTTGGAATGAATAAACAATTTTTTCATGTTTTTTAGAATTTTTTCTATTCATTTATTTTTACAATTTATTTTAATACTTCAAAATAAATGAATTCTCACTTATGCCTTCTTCTTTGTTTCCTGGTGTAGGCTTCAACTTCTCTCACCTTTGATCCAGGAATTGGATTTGAGTGCGTGATATATTATTGGAAAGTTGCTTCTGATCTCTTTCTAATGAAAGAACCCATAGTATGATCTGATATAAACATTTATATGCAAAAATCTCCCTAACTCTTAGTACTTGGTGTCTTTTTGGAAATAATTTTCAAGAGGAAATATTATTTACAACATCTCAAACATAATAATGATTAGTTATAATTAAATGATCCTATAAAAGTATATAGGACCCTCATAGTGGCTTGAGCTGGTTATGAAACTCTCCTTGTGAGGTGCCAAGAATGTCGTAGACTAGCTTGATCCATTGCGCTGATCCCAGATACGCAACATGTTCTGCCATAAAATCTTTGCGACTGAAACAGTTAAACCGAAATCAAAACCATTCTGCACATTGAAAACTGAAATCTAAAATACACGTTGAACTAAAAGTTGTACTGCTATATAAAACTGAAAATACTACAAAGATGCTATTACAGAGCTTATTTGCACACTGCTACTTACTTTAATATGATGAAATGACTGTAATATCAGGTAATAACAAATTTCCAATGCAACCAGTCACATAGATGACTACTAGTTTGAAGCTTACATTCCATTTCTTCAAATAGAAAAATAAACGCAAAAAATGGAAACTCAAAATTCTAACAAGAGCCTTCTTCATAGTCCATAACCAACACAAAATTTAGTTTTGTTAAAGGTTCTAATAGGTTTTCCAAAGGATCCTCAAAATCATGGAGAATTTGTCTTGTTGTACTATGCCTGAAAATAACTTCTCATATACTATCTCCAAAACGTATCTATCCCTTTTTTATTTTTCTAGAGTTGTGGTTTCAAGGGATGTAAGATTAAATATTGTGTTTATCATCTGTAGGATGTAAAACAACTTGATGTTCTTTAACATTTCCTAGAAACTCACTGATACAATTCTCTTCTATTGAAAAGGTGATTTGCTGAATTTGTTGACAATTATGTTCATCCTTATGTGACTTGGTTTGAAAATTAGCCTGTGAAAAGGTGATTTGCTGAATTTGTTGACAATTATGTTCATCCTTATGTGACTTTGTTTGAAAATTAGCCTGTGCAAGTTCATTATGTACATTGTCCACACATACGTCTTGATAGATCTAAACTTGACAATCTTCTCATTGAAATAAAATTTCAGAAAGTGAAAATTCAGAAGAGAAATTTGAAATACAGTCTTCATCCATATCATGATCAGATAAAAATTTTCAAGGCTGATGTAAAGTATTAAGTATTGGTTTCTAGGAGACTATATGATCTTCAATATTATGGTTACTTAATAACTGTGATTTTTGAATAAAGGAATCTCCAATGTAATAGAAAACAATATCCTCATCTATATAAGAAGGTTGCTGCCCCGTTATGCTAGTTTCATCTTGCTTTGCTGCTTCACCAATGATCTTATAATTTTCTTTCAACTCTTTATATGTAGCATAACATAAAGTTAAAGAGCTATAATCATCATGACTTTCTTTCAACATCTAAAATGTGGAATAACATAGGGGTAAAGAATTACCATCAACATTATTTGCATTGTTTTCTTGATGTTCAATGTCTAAAATATATACATGCTCATCTGTCTCAATATTTTCATCCTGTTTTTCATCACTGTCATAAGTAGCACACACATGGTGAATGTTTTCCTCAACTGATTGAAATTTAACATCCTCTTGTTGATAACCTTCCACCTGTTGTTGTTCTAAACTAGTTTCAAATGAATCCACAAAACAATTAGTTTCTACCTTTTGGTGATGTGACCCAACAACCTCTCCTTCTTCTTCCATATCTGCTTGAAAAGGAGGTATCTTTTGCTCTCCATTAACAACAGATTTATCTTTAAAAATACATGTGTTCATAACCCTTTCCATGGCTTTCATTAATGTATCTAACTTAAGGTTTAATAAAGGAGGAAACTCCTCTTTAATTACCTTCCTTCTTTCAGCTTACATCATGGATCTTTTAATCAAAGGTTCATTTCCACATCAATAACATTTTTTTCATATCCTCCAAAGTGGAAAGGTTTCTTTCTTTGAGATAATAGGCAATCTCAGCATCAAAACCATTTGGATAATGAAGCATAGCCAATCCCGGGGGAGGCTTTATATCAGTAGGTATGGAATCATAAACACTATTGAATCTGGTTGAGAAATCTTGGTCTATCTCATCGAGCTGCATTTTTAGATTCCAATATTCATTCATAATCTGAAACAAGTTCCTTTTAACCTCCAATTTATTAAGGAAAATGCTTTGAAATTGTTGGAAATCAGGAATACTTCTAGCGGTCAAACTTCTATACCATTTCCTAGCTTGTCCTGAAAGGATTTGAGCAAACAACCTCAATTTGACATCTTCATGATTGAATTGCCAAGTCAATGAAGTCACCCTTGTTGTACCATCAAATTTGGGTAGCCTCTGATCATAGTTCTTTGGTAGCTCATGCAAAGGGAATGACAAATTTAATGATGCATACCAGATAGTGATCATAATTGAGGTCTGAGCTGAATTTGTACTGGCTGGAATCTGTTTGTTATTTGTATCTTGTTTGAGACAACCAATATGAAGATGAGATGCATTTGCAACTTTAAGGGAAGAATATTCATTTGTCAAAAGGGGCTCATGTGCAATTTCATCATCTTGATTTGGATTTAATATACCAAAGAGAATCCTTAAGATACTTTTAGGAAAAGACAGAAGGTGATTGACAAAAGATAATACTATGTCCTAAAGTAAATTTAGGTATAAATACCTGACTTTCGCATGTTGTCTTCCCATCTTTGTGTTGAGAAGCCTTGTCCTTCTTGGAATCTGATTTGAAGTTTCTTGGAACCTAGTCTGTGAAGCCATCGAATATGGATTCTTTGATAGTGGAGTCACCCTAAACACTTTGAGGCTTTGGATACATTGAACATGGAGATGTCAGGTGAATGATACAACCTCCTTGTGTTGGATCACTATTCACCATCAATAATCAGATTTGAAACTTGATATGCTTTTCTTAGGAATCTGAAATGTTCAGGTCCCAGTATGGTCGCCATAATGTTAGCACTTGGTAATTTTATGACGTTGCAAAAAAATTTGCCAAGGTAACCCCAAACCAACTTTGGAAGCTGGGATCTAGCCCTGCGAGCTTCAGAGAGGGATCTCTATATAAGATTTAGCTTTTTGTAATTAAATATTAGGCTAGTTATGAAGTTTAGGGTTTGATTTGTATTTGAATGGTTGGTTAATAACTCAAATTTCCATTGGGCTATGGAGTCTATTACATAAAATACAAATTAATTATCGTATCTACAAATAGTTCTCACAAGGAAAGGTATCCAAACTGAATAGATTCTTTAAGGTCTGTGAAATGGAAAAGAAAAACAAATTTAAGGTTCACTTCAAATATAGGGCATTGTTACCTGAATTCTATATTTAGAGATTAGAAGAAAACATAGAAATTATTCGTAGCCGATGCATTATATATATAATATATATATATTATAGACAGATAGATGCACTTTACCAGCAACTTGACATAAGAATAAGAATCCAGTGAAAGAGCTTCTATATTACTAGTAATCTGTTGATGCTTCAACAATATACAATAGTGTTCTTCGTACAAAAACCAACCTCTACTACTTCAACAATTGAAGTATTTATAACTATTTTACAAAAACTATCTTGAGATCTTCTGCTAAACTAATATCGAATCCCAAAAAGGAATTTATTTACAAAATATTCTCCAATAATATTTGGAAAAATATGAATAAAAATTATTACAAACAATATCTACCAAAAACATGTAAATATTTCCCAAAATATAACTAAGTAATAGGAAGTTTATACTATTTTTGATCTTCTGTTTAGACTTTAAAGTGAATTGTTGGTGACTGTGGATATTTTTGGAAAAATCCTGCATAATAGAATAAAGATAAGATAATATATCTAATTTTCCTGCTAGAAACTCTGGACTACCTGCAAGTATTATGCATTCAAAGAATTGGTTCACTAATTGCTAGAAATCTACTATTTATAAGTATTCTGGTGGTGACTGGTCCTTTGAATGAGCAATTTTGTTTGTATTGTTGTGAGATATCTATGTTGTCCCTCTTTCTACTGCATTCTTTTCTGAAACTGTTGTGTTGAATATGCAGTGCTATCCCTGTCTATCAATCTTGCTGCTGTAATGTGCATTGTCTTATCCATCATCTTTTAAATACTTTGTTTTGTCACATATTATTTGGATTTAAATAATATATTTAAATTAATATTTCCAAATATTTTAGTGAAATTCATAATTCAGAATTCAAAGTATTTATTAGAATGATTTCAAATCCATATACTGTTTCAAAAATCCTTGGGTTGTTTTCTAAATCCATGTATTGTTTCTCTTCCCATGGGTTTTGAAACCCATGTGTTGTTTTCAAAAACCATGTCGAGTTTCTCCTTTTACCTTCCCTTGTAAATTTCCTTTTAATCCTCTAAATTTTTGGATGGATTTGAAAAACCATGTGTTGTTTCTTTGTAACTCCATGGCTGGTAAAAATTTCTATTTTGACTTTTATCCTTGTAAAAATAAAAATATCTTATTTTCTCTCATGAATTTATTTTCCTGCAACTGTAAAATTATTTTACTCCTTTGCTTGTCATTTCATTTTACCTACTTAGCCTTCCATCTTTGGTCTCGCCTCATCTCTTTAACTTAGCCTCCCATCCAAAAAGCATTGGTTTCATAATGGCATGAAATTTCATTCAACCTCCTATCCACGCACCATCAGTTTCATAATCGCATGGACTTCTTTGCCTGTCATTTCATTTTACCCACTTAGCCTTCCATCTTTGGTCTCGCCTCATCTATTTAACTTAGCCTCCCATCCAAAAAAGCATTGGTTTCATAATAACATGAAATTTCATTCAACCTCCTATCCACACACCATCGGTTTCGTAATCGCATGAAATTTCATTCCCGCAATATTTTAAAAAGTCAAACCAAAACAGTTAATGGATTTCGGAGGGGCGTGGGCAGTAAGATGTTTATGGTGAACGTCAAGTTGACAACTCTGAAGTACAATAAAAGTGAAAACCACTTTTCGGACACCCCTTTGGTTAAATGGTGGAGGGGCTGGGTGGATCCTAAACATATTCATAACCATAGATTTATAATATACACACATTTGGATTTTGGAGGGGGTGGGCAGTAGGAGGTTTATGGGGAGGGGGTCTGAAATCACGTGAAGTTGACTGTTGTGAAGTCAAGTAAAAGTGAAAACCACTTTTCAGACCCCCTTTGGTTAAGTGTCGAAGGGGCTGGGTGGATCCGAAACATATTCATAACCATAGATTTATATTCTGCATCACATCTGGATTTTGGAGGGGGGTGGGCAGTAGGAGGTTTATGGGAGGGGGTCTGAAACTGAAACATATTCATAACCTTAGATTTATATTCTGCACACATCTGGATTTTGGAGGGGGGGTGGGCAGTAGGAGGTTTATGGGGAGGGGGTCTGAAATCACATGAAGTTGACAGCTGTACAGTAAAAGCGAAAACCACTTTTCAGACCTCCCTTTGGTTAAGTGTCTGAGGGGCTGGGTGGATCCGAAACATACTCATAACCTGGATTTATAATATGCACACATCCCTATGCCTTTAACGATGGGGAATTAATACAAATTTTTCTGTGTTTTAGAATTTTGATTATTCATTTATTTTTTGAATGTATTTTAATACTTCAAAATAAATGATTTCTCACTTATGCCTTCATTTTTTATTTCTGGTGAAAAATTTAACTTGCCTTCTTTGATTTTTGGTGCAAAATTCAACTTGCTCTTGCCTTTGATCCAGGAATTGGATTTCGTGGATGACACATGGTTGGAAAGCTGCTTCTGATCTCTTTCTGATGAAAATACCTGTAGCATGATCTGATCCAAACATTTATATGCAAAAATCTCCCAACTCTTAGTACTTGGTGTCGCTTTGGAAATAATTTGCACGAGGAAATACTATTTACAACATCTCAAACATAATAATGATCAGTTATAATCAAATGATCCTATAAAAAAATAGAAGACCCTAATAGTGGCTCTAGCTGGTGATGGCACTCTCCTTGTGAGTTGTCAAGAACACCGTAGACTAGTAGCCTGATCCATTGGGCTGACCCTAAATCTACAACCCATTCTACCATAAAATCTCTGTGACTGAAACTATTAAACTAAAATCAAAACCATTATGCACACTAAAAACTAAAATCTGAAATACACACTGAATTGAAAGTTGTATTGCTATCTGCAACTAAAAATACTGAAAAGATTCTCAGAGTACTGAGCTTATTTGCACACTGCTACCTACTCTAATATGATGAACTGACTATAATATTAGGTAATAACGAATTTCCAATGCAACCAGTCATGGAGATGACTACTAGTTTGAAGCTTGCATTCCATTTCTCCAAATAGAAAAATAAACACAAAAAATGGAAACTCAAAATTTTGACTAGAGCCTTCTTCATAATCCATAACCAACACAAAATTCAATTTTGTTAAAGGTTCCAATAGGTTTTCCAAAGGATCCTCAAATCATGGAATTTCCCTTTGTCGTACTATGCTTTCAAAATCATGGATAATTTCCCTTTGTCTTACTATGCTTGAAAATAACTTCTCATATACTATTTCCAAAATGTATCTCTCCCTTTTTGAATTTTCTGACATTGTGTTTTCAAGAGATGTAAGATTATAAATACCGTGTTTACCATCTGTAGGATGTAAAACAACTTTCTTTTGTTCAACATTTCCTTGAAACTCATTGATACAATTCTCTTGTATTGAAAATGTGATTCTCTGAATTTGTTGACAATTATGTTCATATTCATGTGAATTTGTTTGAAAACTAGCTTGTGCAAGTTCATTATGTACATTATCCACACATACATCTTTAGAAATATGAACTTGAGAATCTTCTCTTTGGAATAAAATTTCAGAAAGTGAAAATTCAGAAGAAACTTTTGAAATGCAGTCCTCATCCATGTCATGAGCAGATAAGAATTTGCAAGGCTAATGTAAAGTATTAAGTATTGGTTTCCAGGAGACTATATGATCTTCAATCTCATGGTTACTTAATAACTGTGATTTTTGAATAAAAGAATCTCCAAATTAATAGAAAACAGGGTCCTCATCTATATAAGAAGGTTGTTGCCCAGTTATGCTAGTTTCATCTTGGTTCGCTGCTTCACCAATGATCTTATAATTTTCTTTTAACTCTTCAAATGTAGCATAACATAAAGGTAAAGAGCTGTAATCATCATGAATTTCTTTCAACATCTGAAATGTGGCATAACACAACGGTAAAGAGTTACCATCAACATAATTTGCATTGTTTTCTTGATGTTCAATGTCTAAAATATATACATGCTCATTTGTCTCAATATTTTCATCCTGTTTTTCATCACTGCCATAAGTAACACACACATGGTGACTATCTTCCTCAATGGGCTGAAATTTAACATCTTCTTATTGATAACATTCCATTGGTTGGTGTTTTAAACTAGTTTCAAATGAATCCACAAAACAACCAGTTTCTACCTTTTGGTGATGTGACCC
Organism: Pinus taeda; assembly: GCA_000404065.3. NCBI lineage: Eukaryota > Viridiplantae > Streptophyta > Pinopsida > Pinales > Pinaceae > Pinus > Pinus taeda. The sequence continues at coordinate 64,440 of APFE030129703.1, forward strand.
AACAACCTCTCCTTCTTCTTCCATATCTCCTTGAAAAGGAGGTATCTTTTGTTGTCCTTAACAATAGGTTTATCTTGCAAAAGACATGTGTTCACAACCCTTTCCATGGCTTTCATTAACGTATCTAACTTAATGTTTAATAAAGGAGGAATCTCCTCTTTAATTACTTTCCTTCTTTCAGCTTACATTATGAGTCTTTTAATCAATAAGTTCATTTCCACATCAATAACACTTTTTTGCATATCCTCCAAAGTGGAAAGGTTTATTTCTCTAAGATAATAGGCAATCTAAGCATCAAAACCATCAGGATAATGAAGCATAGCCAATCTTGGGGGACGATTTATATCAGTAGGTATGGAATCATAAACACTATTAAATCTGGTTGAGAATCTTGGATTGTCTCTTCGGGCTACCATTTTAGATTCAAATATTCATTCATAATGTGAAAAGGGTTCCTTTTAACTTCCCATTTATTAAGGAAAATGCTCTACCTTTTTAGATTCAAATATTCATTCATAATGTGAAAAGGGTTCCTTTTAACTTCCCATTTATTAAGGAAAATGCTCTAAAACTGTTGGAAATCAGGAATACTTCTAGCGGTCAAACTTCTATACCATTTCCTAGCTTGTTTGAAAGGCTTTGAGCAAACAACCTCAATTTGACATCTTCATGATCTTCCTCCAAGTCAATGAAGTTAATGAATTTCTCTACATGTTTCCTTGTTGTAATATTATCAAATTGGGGTAGCCTCTCATCATAGTTCTTCAGTAGCTCATGCAAAGGGAATGATAGATTTAATGATGCATAACAGACAATGGTCATAACTAAGGTCTGAGCTGAATTTGTAATAGCTAGACTATGTCTGTTATTTGGATCTTGTTTGAGACAACCAATATTAAGATGAGATGCATTGGCAGCATTAAGGGAAGAATATTCATTCGCTGAAAGGGGCTCACGTGCAGATTCATCATCTTGATTTGGATTTAATAGACTAAACAGAATCCTTAAGATACTTTCAGGAAAAGACAGAAGGCGATTGACAAAAGATAATACTATATTCTGTAGTAAATTCAGGTCTAAATACCTGACTTTTGCATGTTGTCTTCCCATCTTTGTGTTGACAAGGATTGTCCTTCTTGGAATCTGTTTTGAAGTTTCTTGGAACTTAGTCTATGAAGCCATCGAATCTGGATTCTTTGATAGTGGAGTCACCCTAAAAACTTTGAAGCTCTGGATATTTTGAACGTGGAGTCGCCAAGTGAATTATACAATCTCCTTGTGTTTGATCATTGTTCACCATCAGCAATCAGATCTGAAACTTTGTATGTTTTTCTTAGGAATCTGAAATGTTTAGGTCCCCAATATGGTCGCCAAAATGTTAGCACTTAGTAATTTTCTAAGGTTGCAGAAGAAAATCACCAAGGTACCCAAAAACCAACTTTGGAAGCTGAGATCTAGCCCTGCTAGCTTCAGAGAGGGCTCTCTCTATAAGATTTATCTTTGTTTAATTAAATATTAGGCTAGTTATGAAGTTTGGGGTTTGATTTGTATTTGAATGGTTGGTTAATAACTCAGATTTCCATTGGGTTATGGAGTCTGTTACATAAAATACAGATTAATTATAGTATCTACAAATAGATCTCACAAGGCAAGGTAGCAAAAAAAAATGGATTCTCTAAGGTCTGTGAAAAGTAGAAGAAGAACATATTTAAGGTTCACTTCAAATATAGAGCATTGTTACCTGAATTCTATATTTAGAGATCAGAAGAAAACATAGAAATTATTTGTAGCCGGGTGCAAAGTGTAGATTTAAACAAATTCTGCCCTTTATTTATCTATTGAATAATTCAGATTCAGAAAACAAATATGTGCTATAAAAAGAGAAATATAAACACATAAGACAGATAGATGCACTTCACCAACAACTTTACACAAAAATCATGTGAAATAGCTTCTGTATAACTGGTAATCTGTTGATGCTTGAGCAATATGCAATAGCATTATTTGTATAAAAACCAGCCTCTACTACTTCAACAATTGAAGTATTTATAAATAATTTACAAAAAATATCTTGAGATCTTATGCTAAACTAATATAAAATCACAAAAAAAGAAATTGATTTACAAAATATTCTCCAATAATCTTTGGAAAAATCTAAATAAAAATTACTACAAACAATATTTACCAAAAACATGTAGATATTTCCCAAAATATAATAAGTAATAGGAAATCTATACTATTTCTGATCTTCTGTTTAGACATTAAAGTGAATTGTTGCCAACTGTGGCTATTTCTCTAAAAATCCTACATAATAGACTAAAGATAAGATAATATCTCTAATTTTCCTGCTAGAAACTCTTGAATGCCTGCAAGTATTGTGCATTCAAATATGGAATTAGTTTGCTGATTGTAGGAAATATGTTGTTTCTGGGTATTATGGTGGTGATTGGGCCTTTGAATGAGCAGTGTTGTTTGTCTCGCTGGTAGATGTCCTTGCTATCCCTCTTTTTGTTGCATTCTGTTATGAAAATGTTGTGTTGAATATGCAATGTTGTCCCTGTTTATCTTGGTGTTGTAATGTGCATTATCTTATCCATCATCTTGTTGTTGTAATGTGCATTGTCTTATCCATCATCTTTTAAATAATTTGTTTTGTCACAAAATATTTGGATTTAAATAATATATTTAAATTAATATTTCTAAATATTTAAATGAAATTCATAATTTAGAATTCAAAATATTTATTAGAATGATTTCGAATCCATATACTAATTTCAAAAATCCTTGGGTTGTTTTCTAAATCCATGTATTGTTTCTCTTCCCATGGATTTTGAAACCCATGTGTTGTTTTCAAAAACCATGTCTTGTTTCTCCTTTTACCTTCCCCTGTAAATTTCCTTTTACTCTTGTAAATATTTGGATGGATTTATAAAACCATGTGTTGTTTTTTTTAAATTCATTGCTGGTAAAACATTTCTTTGTAAAAACTCATTTTTACTTGTCCTCTTATGTGTAAAACTTGTTTACATGAAGCTCCTATTTTTCTCACCTCTTTCATGAAAATACGATTGCAAAAGTTCCCTCTTAGTTTGTTGTAAAATTATTTTACTACTTTGCCTGTCATTTCATTTTACCCACTTAGCTTTCCATCCCTGAACCTTGTCTCGCCTAACCTCTTTTACTTAGCCTCCCATCCACAAAGCATTGGTTTGGTAATCGCATTTCATCTTTTTTACCTAGCCTCCCATCCACAAAGCATTGGTTTGGTAATCACATTTCATTTTACCCACTTAGCCTTCCATCCCTAATCTTGTCTCGCTTAACCTCTTTAACTTAACCTCCCATCTACAAAACATTGGTTTCGTAATCGCATGAAATTTCATTCAGCCTACCATCCACACATCATTGGTTTCATAATCACATGAAATTTCATTCCCGCCATATTTTAAAAAGTCAAACCAAAAGAGTTAATGGATTTCTGACCAGGGTGGGCAGTAAGAGGCTTAGGGAGAGGGGATTTGAAATCATGTGAAGTTCACATATGTGAAGTACAGTAAAAGTGAAAACCACTTTTCAAATCCCCTTTTCGTTAAATGTCGAGGGGCTGGGGTGATCCAAAACATATTTATAACCGTGGATTTATAATATGCACACATCCCTATGCCTTTAAAGATGTTGGAATTAATAAATGAGTGTGGAGTGGGCCATAGGTTTTGAGTTTTGGACTTTGTAATGAATAATTTATTTTTCATGTTTTTTAGAATTTTGATTATTCAGTTATTTTTTGAATTTATTTTAATACTTCAAAATAAATGATTTCTCACTTATGCATTTTTCTTTGTTTTTTGGTGTAGACTTCATCTTTCTCTTTCCTTTGATATAGGAATTGGATTTTAGTTTTGTTGACAATTATGTTCATCTTCATGTGACTTTTTTGAAAACTGGCAGTGCAAGTTCATTATATACATTGTCCACACATACACCTTCAGAAATCTGAACTTGACAATCTTCTCTTTGAAATAAAATTTCAGAAAGTGAAAAATTAGAAGAAAATTTTGAAATATAGTCCTCATCCATATCATCATCAAATAAGAATTTGCAAGGTTGATGTAAAGTATTAAGTATTGGTTTCCAGGAGACTATATGATCTTCAATCTCATGGTTACTTAACTTAACAATCTTCTTTTTGAAATAAAATTTCAAAAAGTGAAAATTCAGAAGAAAATTTTGAAATATAGTCCTCATCCATTTCATAATCAAATAAGAATTTGCAAGGTTGATGTAAAGTATTAAGTATTGGTTTCCAGGAGATTATATGATCTTCAATCTCATGGTTACTTAATAACTGTGATTTTTGAATAAAGGAATATCCAGTGTAATAGAAAACAGGGTCCTCATCTATATAAGAAGGTTGCTGCCCGTTATGCTAGTTTCATCTTGTTTTGCTGCTTCACCAATGATCTTATAATTTTCTTTCAACTCTTCAAATGTAGCATAACATAAAGGTAAAGAGCTATAATCATCATGACTTTCTTTCAACATCTAAAATGTTAACATAGGGGTAAAGAGTTACCATCAACATAATTTGCATTGTTTTCTTGATGTTCAATGTCTAAAATATATACATGCTCATCTGTCTCAATATTTTCATCTTGTTTTTCATCACTGTCATAAGTAACACACACATGGTGACTATTTTCCTCAATGGGATGAAATGTAACATCCTCTTGATGATAACCTTCCACAGGTTGTTGTTCTAAACTAGTTTCAAATGAATCCACAAAACAACCAATTTCTACCTTTTGGTGATGTGACCCAACAACCTCTCTTTCTTCTTCCATATCTGCTTGAAAATGAGGTATCTTTTGATGTCCATTAATAACAGGTTTATCTTGCAAAATACATGTGTTCATAACCCTTTCCATGGCTTTCATTAATGTATCTAACTTAAGGTTTAATAAAGGAGGAATCCCTTCTTTAATTACTTTCCTTTGTTTAGCTTACATTTTGGATCATTTAATCAATAAGTTCCTTTCCACATCAATAACACCTTTTTGCATATCCTCCAAAGTGGAAAGGTTTTTTTCTTTGAGATAATAGGCAATCTAAGCATCAAAACCATCTAGATAATGAAGCATAGCCAATCCTGGGGGACAGTTTATATCAGTAGGTATGGAATCATAAACACTATTGAATCTGGTTGAGAATTTTGGACTGTCTCTTTGGGCTTCCTTTTTAGATTCCAATATTCATTCATAATATGAAAAGGGTTCCTTTTAAACTCCCATTTATTAAGGAAAATGCTTTGAAATTGTTGGAAATCAAGAATACGTCTAGCGGTCACACTTTATACCATTTCCTAGCTTGTCCTGAAAGGATTTGAGCAAACAACCTTAATTTGACATCTTCTTGATCGACTTACTCCAAGTCGATGAATTTATCTACATATTTCCTTGCTGTGATATTACTTGTACCATCAAATTGGGGGTAGACTCTAATCATAGTTCTTCGGTAGCTCATGCAAAGGGAATGACAGATTTAATGATGCATACCAGACAATCGCCATAACTGAAGTCTGAGCTGAATTTGTACTAGCTAGACTATATTTGTTATTTGGATCTTGTTTGAGACAACCAATATTAAGTTGAGATGCATTTGCAGCTTTAAGAGAAGAATAATCATACACCGAAAGGGGCTCATGTGTAGATTCATCATCTTGATTTGTATTTAATAGACCAAAGAGAATCCTTAAGATACTTTCAGGAAAAGACAGAAGGTGATTGACAAAAGATAATACTATATCCTGAAGTAAATTTAGGTCTAAATACCTGACTTTCGCATGTTGTCTTCCCATCTTTGTGTTGACAAGGCTTGTCCTTCTTGGAATATGATTTGAAGTTTATTGGAACATGGTGGATGGCTTTCGAATCTAGATTCTTTGATAGTGGAGTCACCCTAAAAACTTTGAAGCTCTCGATACTTTGAAGGAGTCACCAGGTGAATGATACAACCTCCTTGTGTCTGACACTGTACACCATCAGTAATTAGATTTGAAACTTGATATGATTTTCCTAGGAATCTGAAATGTTCAGGTCGCCGATATGGTCACCAAAATGTTAGCAGTTAGTAATTTTTTGAGGTTGCAAAATAAAATTGTCAAGGTAACCACAAACCAACTTTGGAAGCTAGGATCTAGCCCTCCTAGCTTCAGAAAGGGATCTCTCTATGAGATTTAGCTTTGTTTAATTAAATATTAGGCTAGTTATGAAGTTTGGGTTTGATTTGTATTAGAATGGTTGGTTAATAACTCAGATTAACATTGGTAGATGGAGTCTATTACATAAAATATAGATTAATTATGGTATCAACAGATAGATATCATAAGGCAAGGTAGCCAAAACCAAATTGATTCTTTAAGGTCTATGAAATGGAGAAGAAGAATAGATTTAAGGTTCACTTCCAATATAGAGCATTGTTAGGTGAAGTCTGTATTTAGAGATCATAATAAAACATAGAAATTATTCGTAGCCGGGTGAAAAGTGTAGAATTAAACAAATTCTGCCCTTTATTTAACAAATATGTGCTATAAACAGAGAAATATAAACACATAAGGTAGATAGATGCACTTCACCAACAACTTGACACAAGAATCCTGTGAAAGAGCTTTTGTATTACTAGTAATCTGCTAATGCTTCAACAATATAGAATAGTGTTATTCGTAGAAAAACCAACCTCTACTACAACAATTGAAGTATTTATAACTAATTTACAAAATATATCCTAAGATTCTTTGCTAAACTAATATCAAATCCCAAAAAATGAATTGATTTACAAAATATTCTCCAATAATCTTTGGAAAAATCTAAATAAAAATTATTAAAAACAATATCTACCAAAAACATGTATATTTCCTAAAATATAAATAAGTAATAGGAAGTCTACTATTTATGTTATTCTGTTTAGACTTTAAAGTGAATTGTTGTTGAATGTGGTTGTTTCTGGAAAAAACCTGCATAATAGACTAAAGGTAAGATAATATCTCTAATTTGCCTTCTAGAAACTCTGGACAAGTATTGTGCATTCAAGTCTAGAATTGGTTTGTTGATTGCTGGAAATTTGCTGTTTCTGGGTATTCAGGTGGTGATTGGGCCTTTAAGTGAGCAATGTTATTTTTCTTGCTGGAAGATATCTATGTTGTCCTTCTTTCTGTTGCATTCTATTCTGAAACTGTTGTGTTGAATGTTCTGAAACTGTTGTGTTGAATGTGCAGTGTTGTCCCTATTTATCTTGCTGTTGTAATGTGCATTGTCTTATCCATCATCTTTTAAATACTTTATTTTGTCACAAAATATTTGGATTTAAATAATATATTTAAATTAATAGTTCCAAATATTTAAATGAAATTCAAAATTCAAAATTCAAACTATTTATTAGAATGATTTTGAATCCATATATTGTTTCAAAAATCCTTGGGTTGTTTTCTAAATCCATGTAATGCTTCTCTTCCCATGGATTTTGAAACCCATGTGTTGTTTTCAAAACCATGTCGTGTTTCTCCTTTTATCTTCCCTTGTAAATTTCCTTTTACTCCTGTAAATCTTTGGACAAATTTACAAAAGCATGTGTTGTATTTTTTGTAAATCCATGGCTAGTAAACATTTCTATTTTGACTTTTATCCTTGTAAAAACAAAAATATCTTGCTTCTAAAAACTCATTTTTACTTGTCCTCTTATGTGTAAAGCTCCCTATTTTTCTTACCTGTGCATTACTTTTGATGAAAATGAGATTGCAAAATTTCCCTCTTATTTTCTCTCATGAATTTATTTTCATGCAATTGTAAAACTATTATACTCTTTTGTCTGTCATTTCATTTTAGCCACTTCGCTCCCTATTTTTCTCACCTCTGCATTACTTTGATGAAAATGAGATTGCAAAATTTCCCTCTTATTTTCTCTCATGAATTTATTTTCATGCAGTTGTAAAATTATTATACTCCTTTCTCCCTATTTTTCTCAACTGTGCATTACTTTGATGAAAATGAGATTGAAAAATTTCCCTCTTATTTTCTCTCATGAATTTATTTTCATGCAGTTGTAAAATTATTATACTCCTTTGTCAGTCATTTCATTTTACCCACTTAGCCTTCCATCCCTGAATATGGTCTCGCTTGATCTCTTTAACTTAGCCTCCCATCCACAAATCATTGGTTTCGTAATTGCATGAAATTTCATTCAACCTCCTATCCACATCATTGGTTTCGTAATTGCATGAAATTTCATTTCCGCCATATTTTAAAAAGCAAACCAAAATAGTTAATGGATTTCTGAGGGAGGTGGGAAGTAAGAGGTTTAGGGGGACGGGGTCCGAAATCTCGTGAAGGTCATAGATGTGAAGTACAATAAAAGTGAAAACCACTTTTCGAAGCCCCCCTTTGGTTAAATGTCAGAGGGATGGGGGATCCAAAACATATTCAAAACCATGGATTTATAATATGCGCACATCCCTATGCCTTTAACAATGGGGAATTAATGCATGAGTGCGGGGTGGGCCATAGGCTTTGACTTTTGGAGTTTGGAATGAATAAACAATTTTTTCATGCTTTATAAAATTTTGATTATTCATTTTTTTTTTAATTTATTTTAATACTTCAAAATAAATGATTTCTCACTTATGCCTTCTTCTTTGTTTTCTGGTGCAGACTTCAACTTGCTCTTGCCTTTGATCTAGGAATAGGATTTGAGTGCATGATATACTGTTGGAAAGATGCTTTTGATCTCTTTCCGATGAAAATACCTGCAGTTTGATCTGATCCAAACATTTATACGAAAAAATATCCCTAACTCTTAGTACTTGGTGTCGCTTTGGAAATAATTTGCAAATGGAAATATTATTTACAATATCTCAAACATAATAATGATCAGTTATAATCAAATGATCCTATAAAAAAATATAGGACCCTAACAATGGCTCGAGATGGTGATGGCACTCTCCTTGTGAGGTGTCAAGAACACCGTTGACTAGTAGCCTGATCCATTGGGCTGATCCCAAATCTGCAACATGTTCTACCATAAAATCTCTGCGACTGAAACTGTTAAACTAAAATCAAAACCATTATGCACACTGAAAACTGAAATATGAAATAAACACTGAACTGAAAGTTGTATTACTATCTGAAATTGAAAACACTACAAAGATGCTCAGAGTAAATCATGGTCAAATTTGGTAAATCATGTTCACCATATTTGACGTCATATTTTATTTTTCATGTTGTGACATTGTTTTTTATTCATTACATTACAATGTCCTTTTTTGTTTGTCAAATTGCAACGTTGATTTTGGTTCCTTAGGTTGTAATATTAGTTTTTGTTTGTCATAGTGCGACACTAATTTTTTGGTGATCACATTGAGATGTTTGTTTTTGTTTGTGACATTACAATGTTGACTTTTGTTAAATTGTGACATTGATAATTATTTGATACATTGCGATGATAAAAAAATTTCTTCGCATGCGACATTATTTTTTGTTTTTTACACTGTGACATTGATCATTTTTCATCACATTATGAATTTTTTTATTGCATTATGAAATTGATATATGTGCATCACATTGTGATATCATTTTTTTTTAAATGGCTGAGCTTGTTTTGACATAGTTGTCTATGGTAAATTATGGTTGACTATATGTAAACATTATTGACCATGGTTGTCAATGCTTAACTATAATGCATATGGTTGACCATGTTCACTATGATCGACCATCTATGCATGGTTAACCATGGTTGAGTTGGTTTGACCATGGTTGAATATGGTTGCATTGTTGGCCATGTTTGACCATCGTTGAACTTGTATGATTATGGATGTGATGTTGTGACATTTATTTTTGTTCGAGACATTATGATATTTATTTTGTGAAGTGATCTATAGCCTAGTATGGGGGAGATGTTGTAGTGTCTGTAAATGAACGTAAACATTTAAATGTCTACACAATATGAGAGATATGTTATAACCTCTATAAAATGAAGTATTAAATCAATAAATGATAACAATAAAACATAAATTCAAATAATAAAAATAATAAATCGATTCAAAATTAATATATATATATATATATATATATATATATATATATATATATAATATATATATATATATATATATATATATATATATAATATATATATATATATATATATATATATTATATATATATAATATATAATAATATATATATATATATATATATATATATATAGTAAGTAGGGAAGCAAAATATGGAGGCAGATATGGGGAGGTCTCTGATCTCGAAGGAGAAACAAGAGAACCTCCTTGCAATTACATTCCAACAAAATGTACAAAAGCATGACTAGCAGAACAACCCTACTTTGAAAGACCAACAACACAAAATGTAGTTAAATACATTTAGCAATGCTACATTGAAAGACCACTAGCGTTAGCTAACACTCAAAGGGGTCTTCCTGTACCACAGGTCACAATTTGTAGTAGTTCAGGTCGTTTGGAAATGGGAGTCCTTGTTGAATTCTTGAAGATATGGTGGACCTTCATAATTGTATTTTATCCTTTGTAATGTATAAATAATTTGAAAGACAGGTTATTAATGTTATTTTGATTATTTAGTCCTTGGAAGAATTTATATGAGACATGTTAATCATGTTAGATTTAAAAGAGAAATTTTCAAAATTTGAAATTTGAATTTTTTTCTCCAAGTTATTCAAGTTAGCCCTCCCTCAAGTCAAGTCATCCCAATGAAGAGACACACTCATTTTGGATAGGCATATCACTATCTAAATGCATTCAAACTCCTCCATAAGAGCACCATTTGACTATCACACATGAAAGACAAGTTTTGGGCATCCAAGTGAAGGACAAGAGGAAGAATGAGGATGAAAAGAAGAAGGACAAATATCTCTCTATAACTCAAATCTCTCTCTCTCTCACTCTCATATATATCATGTGTGAACATTTTTGGGTAGTTTTTTGAATGGGTTGAATTTCTAGGCAGCTTCTTTTGGGAAGGCCAAAATTTTGGGAAAATTTGAGAAGGCCGAAATTTTGAAGGGCAGAAGTTTGACTTGAATTGAGGGCTAGAGACTAGGTTTGACCCTATCTTGTTGATCTTGTTTATGTCATAGTTGACTAGGAACATTAGATGTATCTCGTTCAACTGAAGAATTTGTCTAAGAAACAGTTACTAGGTATTTCCCCCAAGTGGGTTTTCCCAGGGTAAATCTCGTGTTGTCTTTTTGTGCTTTGTGATCTCTATTATATTTTTAGTTTATGGTTGAATTATGAAGTATAATTTATTACTAATAAATTGGAATTGTTAAAATAAGATCTATATCATTTTAAGTAATTACCAATAGTTTATAAATATTGTGTTTGTATCTATTGCACTTGAAAAATCAACAGCGCCGAGCATATTGACTGGTTGGAAGAGGCTAGATACTTGGAATGCCGATGAAAAGAACCACTGACATGGCCACCTTAACCAAAGACATGGCTGCTAAGACTGCCACCTTTTTCACAAGAGGGACCTTAACCAACAGAGCCAGGTTTCGCCTCACCACATGACTGATGACATCATGGAAATGGGATATGAGGCCTCTAATGGGTAGAATTTATATGCACTGGAGAAAGTGAGGAGTAATTCACTATATATGTCAAGGGTGATTTTGATCCTTGAATCTCCATACCTATATTTTGATAAATTCCACAACATGCAGACTTTGCATGGTGTAAGTGGCATTCTAGGTCCAAGACATTTCCTTCCAACAACACATTGGTGTCTTCTTGGTCTTGATAATGGTTCCCCAGGATATTTTACAGGGCCTAAAGATGGTCACTAGATACCTGAAGCTCATGTGCTACAACATATGTGACCATTCTTCTGAAGCAGTGAGGAACTCTACAATAAAAATGTTCATCCTCATGTGCATGCTAGGGAGGGTGGGGAGGTCGACCTCACCCCTATTCTCCTCTATTGGGCCTCCCTTTTTCTTAGACCATAATTGCAGAGAAACCAAATATAATGTTTTGAAGCATAGCAGTGTAACCACCTTCACCCTATAGGTGGAATCAATGTCCATTGCGAAAAATCCTAATAATTTAATGAAGGGTGAAGGACTCAAGATTCCAAGTGGTATAGCCATGTGCTTAAAACGCCGGACGAGGGTGGAATTGACACCACCACCACTCTCCCATCTCAAGACATGGTGGGAAGCATATTTTCAAATTGCGACCCAAGGTATACTTGTTGGATTCATTAAGTGGAATTGAAAGAGGGGGGCGGGGGGGCGGGGGGGGGGGGGGGGGGAAGGGTGAGAGGGGCAGGGGTAATGGGAGGATGAGAGAAGTTCCACTAGTGTAGGATTGACATTTATTAAAGGGAGAAAGGGTAGATATTTTTCATCCCAATTAGAGAGGAACACTGTTTCTTCCAACTACCTATGAAGTTGGAGCCAAATGTCATGGGGATCTCTAGTTCTCCCAAGGAATACACATTGATTATGTTCCTTCCAAACAACCCAAACCAATAGCCTAAGGGTTAATTTCCATAACTTATTGAGGATGGGGATTTGAAAGGGGTATTTGGACTAGGATTTGAGAGACTGGACTATATCACCAAAGTCAATGATCGATTTTTTGAAGCCAAATGTAGTTTAATCTATCTAGGAGATCGATTTCACCTATCTAGTAGATCATGGCATAAGGAATGTTTGAAATCAGAGTTAGTGAGGGGAACCTACAAATATTTGGATGGAAGAGAGGCAACCTATAAGTTAAGGATTCTTAAAATGTTTCTTTGGGTGATGGGAGGGGTGTTGAAAAATAAGATCGATGATTTTTCCTAATTTATGGAGATGTATGAAGATTTAGAGAAGAGATTTATAATTTCCTTGATAGTTCTAGATTCTTGGACTAAGGGGTGGTTCACGAGTAAAGCGTCATCTAAAAATTGTTGGTGCATTTGAGGGGGGTTGTCATAGTGAGTCAAGCATTTTATAGAGCCTTTGTTGTGGGAAAATGTCAGACTTTGCCCTAGACCTTATGCTATTAGAATGAAGAGGAAGGGAGAGAGAATATCACCTTGTCATATGCCGAAAGAGGGTGAGAAGGGGATAAAAGGGGATCTATTGACCATAACTAAAAAGAAGGTTGAGGAGATTAAGGGGATGACTCAACTTATCTATTCTTTGTAGAACCCCTAAGAGTAGAGGAGGCATTTGATTTAAGGGAAATTAAGTTTATCAAAGGATTTTGAGAAGTCTAGATTGAGGAGAAGGCTAGGATTTTTGAGTCTTTAGGGAATACATAATTTCATGGGAAAAAATAATTCCATCTAGGATTTTGTGCCCTTTAGTGTAGTTGGTTTGCTATGGCGAGATGAGTAGGGGAACAATATCCTTAAGATTATTGTGTATGATTTTTTTGATGAGTTTGTAGATGATATTGTAGAGGGTTATGGGCTAGAATCTATTTGGGGAGGAAAAATCTATTCCTTGGGAATTAGAGTTAACAAAGTGGTGTTGAGGGTAGGGAGAATATCTCAGGTGGTAGGATATTCTTCTATGATATTGAGGACATCATCACACATGAAGCACCAATAGTGCTTGAAGAAGGAGACAATGAAGCCATTCGGGCTAGGGGATATCCCATCTACCATCTAGTTTATGGAATCTTGGACTTCTTCACCATAAATTGGTCTCATTAGAGCTTTGTTGTAGGCCTTTGTTACTAGCTTGGGGATGTTAGTCATGATCTTGTTGATTACATCAAGACAATAGGGTAAGAGATCTATGAGGAGACCTGAATAAAATTTCATCAGGAGGTCCTCTATTTCTTCCTGGGTTTCAATGTGATCACCAATGTCTAGATGGAGAGAGGTAATTCTATTATTGGACCTGTTTTAGATGGTTGAGTGATGGAATAAGGAAGTGTTTCTTTCTCCTTCTTTGAGCTAGTTGATTCTAGGCTTTTTCCTATAGTATATTTCTTCTTGTTTGTAGTGTTCTCCCAATTTAGAGATCAAGGTAGTTTCTAGCTCCTCTAAGTCTTTGGTCCAACCATTAGTGATGATGTCTTGTTGTAGATATTCCATTTCCTTCTCTAGTATTGGATTCTCCTGGAATATGTTTCCAAACTCCTCTTTCTCCACTTTTTGAGGTGGACTTTGATTTGTTTTAGCTTTTCTTAGAAGATGCACAACTTATATCCCTCTTTAGGTCTATCATCTTATCACCAAGATTGGATTTTGGAGATGATGGAGGTGACAGTGAACCAAAATTATTCAAATATAAATGGTTTCTTAAGAGATTTTCCTCTATTGTGCCAAGTCGTGTAGATGTGCCAATGATCATACCATATGACTGGAAGGATCTCTAATGTGACTTCTTGTCCATTTGTGATAAGGAGTTTTGAGACTATAAAGTGATATAGGAGAGAATATATTTGAGCCTTGCCTCCTCTTTTGTTGTTCCAAGTGTATAAGCCATTGGTGGTTTGAGGATCTATTAAATCATTTTCTTCAGTGGAGTTTTTGAAGTCTTCTTCCTCTTATTCCGAGAGTTTCTTGTCTCCTTTATTTTCATTTAGGTTGGTGATCATGTTAAAATATCCACATATTATCCAATTTTTGGGATCCAACTTTGTTTGGAGGGATTTTAGGTGCTACAACAATGTCAACTTTTAGGTAGGGATCTCAGGGCCATATACATTCAAAAGAAAACATGCAATTTTTTTCCCAAGAAATAAAAGGATGCAAAAGGCACAAAGGGGTGAATATAAGTCTCACTTACATTTATTTGGGTGGGGTTATATAAAATCCCTAGGGCTCTTGAGGATCCTTCGACATCCAAGGAAATGGTCTTGGCATTCCTCTAGACCCATGAAATTATTCTGTCAAAGTTTGAGCTAGAGCATTTTGATTCTTGGATGAGAAAGATGGATGGAGTTTCCTACTGGATCTCTGCTTGAGAATGAATTTCTTGGAAGGGATGTTCATGCCCCTTATATCCCATGAATTATATTCATAAGAAAAGGTAGGGATATATGGAGAATATCTCTAATATATACTCGTATTTCTTAGAAATAAGGAGCTTCCTCCCTAAAGATTCAATTCTCTGGAGGTCCATTATGTGTCCTCGCTTCTTTGATTCTTTGGAGCCTTTTTTATTGTCCTTGGAAATCATGCTTTGAACACCTAGCTGGTGAGAAAAATTAGTATTTTGAAGCATAACCACTCAGAGATTGATTTGCTTCTAGGGTATCATTTGCAAAGCACTTCTTTTGAAAGTATATTTCTATTTCCATGAGGTCATCATCATCCATCATGCTTGAGTCTTCTAGCTGTCTGGGGAAATATCTTTTTCTTCCTTGTCAATTACTTGAGTCATTGGTGGCACCATTCACTCTTCCATTTGCTATAGCCTCGGTGGTTTTAGGTTTTTCTCTAGGATTGGGACTGAGATTAGGGGTTCTTAACTAACCTACAAATCAATAAGCACCTCAAATTTGTTACTGGTGGCTTACGTTTTGGGGGTCGAGGATGCATTGGATTTCTTGTTGTGATGATGGTTAGAGGGGATCTTGGTGAATCCTTATTCATATTTAGCAACTGATTCGAATGAGTCTTTCTTAAGCGCATTGAGAGGATAGTCCCAGAAGAGATGTCCATGCTCATGAAATTTCCTGCATCATAAGGGGATATGATCATAGTCAATCATTTGGATCCAGCTAATGGCTTCTAATTCAAGGATGATGGCTTCTTGGAGAGAGCCAAAAATGTTCATGTAGATGTAGATCCTAGTGGAAGAGGTGCACCTTCCTTTCTTGGTTTTTTCAAAAGATAGAAGGGTTTCCCTAATTTGTTGTTGATCTTAGCTAGGGTTTTAGGATCCCAATACTCTTGAGGGAGCGAGTATAAGTGAATTCACACTGGTACCCATGAGAAGTCCTCATTGTTAGGATTAAAGTGCTTTATCCATTGTCTCATGTACAAGCCAACTGAGTTGAAGAAGTAGGGGCCGCCTTCCATTAGTGAGAAGAGGTCTTCTGATAGCGAGAATATGATAGTGAAGAAGCCCTCAGAGCCTAGTTTAATGTCATAATGATCCTTGAGATTTTAGAGAAAAGAAATCCAATGGAGAAGGGACTTTTTAGTTGGCAAGATCCCAACAAATTTGCATATTTGTGTGTGTTTCCACATGTGCTCAATTCTTGTGTTGAGTCATACTTGGGGAATGCGCAATCTCGGGATATCTGCAGTCTTAGTAATGTAGGTATTGGTTCCTTTTGTGGGCTGCAAATCTACCTTTTCTGGGAGTGGGGAGTTAGCCAAATTTGACTCCATGGCATCATGAATTTTGGACTTTAATGCTTTCGATGTAGTGCGTTGGTGCATGTTGATAAAGTGGTTGGAGGGACTAATAGTCCCTCCTCTTGGTTTGGCCATTAGACGAAGGTCAATAGATGAGGTGGTCAAGGACGAAGATGAAGAGGAAGGGAAGGGCTAAGTGGTAGGGGAAGGTGGCATAAACCCTGGCGAGGGAGTTGTAGAATAGGTTACATGGCTAGAGCACGATTTATCATTCTCCCATTTTAGAACATATAATTAATAAACATATAAAATTAAATTTAATGAATGTACATATAAATTAAAAATAAAAATATTTTGAATATAGAAATGTGAGATATATATAATATAAATAATAGTTGTAAATTATTGACAATATAAATTATTGCATGCCAATATACATTCCCTTGGAATTGGATCCTTGGAACATTTTTTTTAAGTTGGTTTCCTAGTTGAGATCCCTTTTCTTGCCTTAGAAAGTAGTATGTGCATCACCTCAAAGCCCCTGTGATTAATGACTTGTGTATTACCACAAAGCTCTCTTCTGGTAGTGCATTTACCTCACAGATTGGATCTGTGGTCTTATAAAATTTCCAAATAACCTGTTACTTGTTTTGATGATCTAAACCATGGCAATAATGCTTATATGTATAATTTACTTTGTGCATGTTCTTACGACACTCTTCTATGTACTTTCTATCTTGCACATACTTTCTATGATTTTTCTAGAAATATCTATCCTAATGCAAATTTAACAAACTAGTTCTTATGGCATTACATAAATATCTCATCAACTTTTAAGTGGATTCCTTTGTTTTGTACATGATTTGGGTTTTATTTCTCTGTTAGGTCCTAAAGTGGGTACATAATGCTTATTTTTTCATTGACTCAACTAGTTTGGGTTACACATTACATGCTTTACCATCTAGGCATCCTCATCATTTATACAATTTACACAAAGTCCATATATATATATATATATATTTGCTTTTGGTCCATAAGAGCTACAATCCATTTTTAATTTGTTTAGTGTACAACAAGGAACCGTGTAGGGAAAAGGAACATTTACACTTTCATGTAAGTAAAAAATCTATTGGAAACTAACAATTCTTCATATTTCTCGAGAACATGCTTAAAATTGAAAGTTCTTCCAAAGAGAAGAAAATCTAATCCAGTTAAATATTGTTTTGATGATTACAAATCCTAGATTGTTTTATCTATCGTTTAAATTATTTGATGTTTTAGAGCATTCAAATTTGTTGTCTGATCATTATACATCCTCATTAATTCTATTGCAATTGCGTATATATGTATTATGAGTGAGAAAGATAGAGGAGACTGTGTGAGAGCAAAGAAGACATTACAACAGATCTGTTATAGGTTGTATCTCTTCATTTTGCTGGATAATATAGAAGGAAGGACTGGCTGTATTTCCATGGACATATCCCAAATTGGGTGAACCACGTATATCTGTGTCACTCTTGTTTTATGAATTTTTTGTGTTTATGTTTATGCAATATTTTATGTGTACCATTTCTATGTAATATATAATTTTTTCTAACAGGTATGTCACGAGACTGTAAGAATACATGACATGTTATTCTCATTCCATTATTGTATTCAATTATTTCCTTTTCCTCTCTATTAATATTATTTCATTTTTTTTATGGCAAGCAATGTATAAAGTCAAAATAGATGAACTCAATACTTGGGATTAGGGGAAATTGATATTAGCGGGTTAGTTTTCAAGTTTTGACATTTGAAATGTGTAAATTAGGATTTTAGTAGCAAGCATGCTATTTTTCTATTGAGATGTTGCTTCACTCCTAATTTTATTTTGAAATTCCGATGTGAAATTGTGTTTAGCTATCATGAATTCTATGATTCAAGTGCCAATGTTTGAGTATGTGAAGTAGTGATGAATTTAGTTTCATATTCCTAATAAGATATTATGAATGCAAAAGAGGGTTGAAGATATTGTACCACATTTGAAAAGAAAATGTATATATCTTGTTTGTAAGTTGTTGGTAATTAGAGATTTGTGGGGTCTACCTAGGAAAGACATCTTGTGTTGGTTGGTTATTCAAAAAATACATAATATGTTCCCTATTTACATTGTGGGGTAAACAAAAGTATTCCTTTTGTGGGTATAGAGAGTAGCATAAAGACAACTATTGGAAATATTTTAGAAGAAGTCTTGGGATATTACTTTATTGACAAGTTTATTTCCTGTAGAATTTTAGGTGTCTTTTACCATTTCAACTCTCTGATTATTGTGGTGTCTTTATCATTTTCCCCAATTTCATGTACCCTAGATAAAATTTATAACAATGATTCTTGGGTAGAGGAGACCTCAGACGGTGCATCTATTGTTAATCAAGGTTGTCATTGATGTCAATATGGCATTGACCAAGATGTCAATATTCTTGAGATGTTTGGTTCCAGATGATGATTTCAGGACTCTTGTTTGACAAGGATACCATCAATGAAGATGTCAAGCCACGATGATGTCAAACCATTAATGAAGAATTCCCAAGGAGCCCTTGAACTAACTATAATGTTGCATGTGCCTTGATGATCTACACCTTAACCTTTGATGACATATGAAGTCGTACACTAAATGAATGATGAAAATTGATGATGACACTTGATGAAGGTAGGAAGACTAGATTATGAAGTGGAATATCTCATTTGATGGTTAGAAGACTGCTTTGGAACTTTCCTAATGATGTTGCACTATAACATATCACTACACTAGTATATAATGATATTGTTGGATACATGATGACATGGATATTGCACTCCGACATGATCCTATGATGATGAAGAAGACAAAAAATGGAGAAGTTATATTGTCCCAAACATTTTATGCATAAAATTTGAGGATAGTTTTAAAGAAAAATAAAATTGGGCAACTTAGAAGCAATATTTAAACATGGGACCTAGACCATCTTAAAGGGAATTTTTTCCTCTTTCCAATGAGCCCTTACTTGCCCTGAAATTCGAAATAGTTCATGAGATATTGAATTTTCAAGTTAAAAAATACAATTTTGATAGTGAGCTGACTTGCACCTTGTCTTTCAAGTTGGTCCCCATACAATGATGTGTCTCTTCACTTTGGCTTGCAAAAAACACTATATATACAGTTTAGACTGCATTTCTCCTCAAGAATTTCGATGATCATTTCAGAGAAGGAGCACAAAATTATACAAAAGGTTGAGATGACATAATAGTCTACTATTTTGATTGATCTTTTTGTTGAGTTGACATTCAAAGCTAAACATATATAGCTGGGATCATAGAATTGTGGACGTAATTTTTTTTTTTTTGGAAGCTCAGTACAGCAAAGGCTTGTGAATGCATTAAACTCTTGGAAAACCACATGTGACAAGACACATACCTCACCTAAACTTAGAGTGTAGTTATATTTATGATATTTCATATTTGTGGTCTATAGACTAGCGCAGATCTTAGAACAATTACACCGTGCAGTGGTTGGAAAATATTTTGTGAAGACTAGGATATGCAATTTTGTTAAGTGCTCGGACTGTGAGAACAATCTCTTAAAGGAGCTCAGTCTTCAATTGCAGAAGACTGTTACTAGTGTAACAAGCTATGGGAGTCGCTTGTGGTTAGTCTCACCTTGGAACAATTTTTTGAATAACTAAAAAGGATACCTTAACACCATATTGAAGCAATGTTTCTCAAACATAAAAGGTAGCTTAGGAGAGATCTTTATAACAATTTATTGAAGGTATTTGTGGAGCACCTTTTAAGATTGTTAGAAACCAGTTTAGGACTAGCTGTAGCATCAATTGAAATTCATTTTGAAACAATCCTGAGGTACCTTTTTGTAGCACATTGAAGACCTATTGAAGGTGTTTTTATAGCAGGTTTGAAGAATTAGTTTGGACAGTTATTTTAAGCATTTGAAAATGTAGAGAAACCCCCTTGGAGAAACTATTGAAGGATCTTTGAAGAAAACTTTGATGATAGTCTAAACAAATTTTGAAGGTTTTCTAGATTAGATCTTGGAGCTTGTGTGAAGCAGACTTGAGTCTTGATTGAAGGTTAGTCCTATATTGAAGCATACTTGAAGGACACTTCAAGTTTTGATATCCTGTTAAATAACACTCTAAGAGTGGTGTGTAGGCATATTGAATAAACCTTTGTAGATTTGTCTTACAACGGTTTGAAGACATATTTTTGAGAATCTTTAGCTAATCTTGGAGATATTGGTTGGAGACTATGATGTTTGAAGCAATCATGGGGTGACTTTGGAGATATTTGTTTTGGGTATCATGAATAACAGTGGAGACACCTTCATGTGAAGAATAAGCTTGTCATTGATGATGTGACATGGAGACAAAGTGAAGGCGTAGCTGCAGATTGATAGGGATTATTGAAGAAGACATTGGGAGCTGTGAAGTATAACCAAACGTATATTGACGAAGTAAAGCTAAGGGTTGGAGCCCAAGAGTTTGGAGCCTCATAGAGACAAGGTTGGTGCCTTGGAAGATAGAGTTGGAGCCCTAGAGGATAGGATTCCTCAAGAAACCAAGTCGGAGCCTATTCCAGAGATAGGGTTGGAGCCCTAGAGGTTGATGCCTCAAATTGACAAGGTTGGAGCCTTGGGAAGTCCAAGTCAGTGCTTGGAAAACTACATGTTGGAGCCTGGGATATTGAAGATTGGAGTCTTCATCTAGGGTTGGAGCCCTATACTATTATTGTACTTGATTTATTGTAAAGAAGAATTTAATAAAAGTATTTATTCTATCATTGTTCATTTTGTGTTCTAAATATAAGTGATCTAACTGGTAAAAATAACAATTGAAAATAAACATTTATTCACCTCCCTTTCAGTATTTCCAACATCTATAGCACAAATTTTCAAAGAGAAAATGGATAGGGATGTAGATATTCTAATGTGGTTAGATTATAAATGTTTTATAGTTCTTATAGAATCATCCTCTAGAGTCTATATGTCTCAAAATTATGCTCTTTCGAGGTAATGTGTTCTATGTTGGTTACATTATTGTGCAATATGCTAGTTCACATCTAGCAAAGATCCTTAAATTGTTTTACTCAACTACTTTGTATTAATAGTAAGAGTATAGATTCTCTTTTGTTTTGTATTTTGGTTCTAGTAATTCCATGTTGATTTAGAAAATAAAAACTAATTTATTTTCTATTTGGTTCTTTCCTATATTACAAATTACCAAAATCCTTAAATATGGTATTCCTAGTTAGTTCGAATCTCTAATTTCTAATGTTCAATTGATTGGTTTTATTGTCTAGTTGACAGAGTGAAGTGCTGAAGTAGTTATATACTATGTATCATTTAGTCATTTCCACTAGATGTGGTGTTTTAGTTTGTCCACAAAATCATATAGGAATCTATTCCGTTCTAATACATATTTCATATTTAACCTTCCTATTTTTGCTACTATATGGTGGATTGATGTAGCCCTTGTATTTCTAGTAACATTATTAGATCCAATGAGTGAATTATTTCCCTTGTTTTGTGTTGGAAATCAAAAGGAAATACACGTGCCAAGGAATTTCTATTTGGTTAGGTGTGCCTCTAGAGGAATTGGTTTCACGAGTTGTAGCAGTATGGATAGAATCTCACCTGTTTTAGGCCAAGCATTTGCTGATTTTTATTCGCAGGTTCACTTTCTCCCTCTGTAAGTTTTGTGTCATGATAGTTAACCTTCTCAATATCCATGTGATTGTTTGGATTTGATGCTAATTTCTATCACATCATGTTTCGATGTAATGATGCATAAATATTTCTATCACATCATGTCTACAATGTATACCATACAATATGTATGAATTTCATTAGCATTATCTTTTGATTTCCGATTATATGATTAGTGTTGAAAAGAGAAACCACACTATTAGGAAGGGTAAATTAGTAATATGAGATTGTAAAGAACCCTTTGATTTCCAAATTACATAATTGGTGTTGGCAAAAGTAGCAGGACCATTAGGAAGGGGAGCTCGTAATATTTGGTTGTAAAGAACCCTCCCTTCTCCCTTATCTAGGTGGAAAGAAGAAAATAGGAAATTATTGTCTCCACTTTCTTTTTTTTAAGATTTCATGGATTTTATGGTGTATCATTTTCGACTTTCTGTTCATTAGCTAGGAACAAATCTACTTAAAACTAATGGTGTATTTCTTATGCACTAAGGACACCACTACGTATATATCATACTATATCACACCCAAAATATTCCAATGCATATAAGATACATTATGAGAAGATAAGATTTATATTTGGAATGTGTTCAAATACTCTGCAAGAGTGGAGAAATCTTTGGTTAATGATTGCAGTTTTCTAAATTAATTATCTTGGAAACATTTATGGTGTGCTCAATGTTTCATGCCTTTTATGGATCTTGTAGGATTTTGTTGGAAATAATACTGAGAGGGGGGGTGAATCAGTATTATCACATCAATAAAACTTTTTCATTTCCATATTCAGATTCATAAATGCTACTTCCACAACTTCTTATGATTCAGTTAGTTGATCCTTAATGAGTGCATTAGAACATTATCAACCATATTAACAGTAAACAGGTGTAGTAAAATAGAACAGATCATCACACATAAGCCACACACATGAACACCATGATATAAGGTGGAAACCCAATGTGGGTGAAAACCACCTACTGCAAGTCATCTCAATCTTCTTCTTAATAAGAAATCCTTTTACAATATTTCTATACTGGTGCAATCTTATACCAGTACACAGGCTTCTACTTGCAGAGAGCTACAACCCCCATAGTTCTTGTACTAGCTGATCCATTTACTAGTACGCAGGCTGCTACTTGCTATAATGCTCCAACTGCTATTGGAAGGGAGCTACTACCCCCTTAGCTCTTGTACTAGCTAAGATACTAGTACGTAGGTGCCAGCCTACAATCTTCTTTCCTTCGGGTACCACGTTTCATTAATTTTCATACTGGATACACCTAAAGCACAACACATAATATGAAAGGCCACGTTTCATCCAATTTTCATACTGGACCCATTAACATCATTGAAGCACATAATCAATCAATCTTTTGAATCACCCAAACACCAAGACATATACAAGGATAATATGTGAGTTATCAACCAGATCTAGTACATCAGATCACTTAAAGATAAGTCATTAAGAACTTGATCCATTCAACCATAATCATGCTGTTATCAGAACTCAATATCAGTAACCAGACATCAATTATGCACCCAGAACCCTACAGAATAGTTAAAGGTAGTTAAAGCAAATTTCAAGCAGGGTCCGCAACTTCACTGCTAGACATCTGCAGGTATCCGCACCTGCGCATTCTGCTGCTCTGCGGGTATCCACACCTGTGCTTTCTGCTGCTCTGCGGGTATCCGCACCTGTGCCTTCTTCTGTGCTGCATACCTCTACACCTGTGCCTTCTGCTGCACTGCGTACCTCCGCACCTGAGCTGTGGATCACCTGCGGACCTCTGATTAGGACCAAATTAATAGTCCTCCAATGTGCCACAGTTAGTCCGATCAATAGATCTGATCATGCGCCAATGAGATCGCAACTTATCAACAGTTTACAAAAATCTCCTTGATTTAGATCTAGCTATCATTCACCAACCGATCACAAGAATTTCAGATCTAGATCACCTTGAGATATTCAACACATAAGTCCCGCTTCCAAATGATCTCCTTCCCTTTTTATAATCAAGCCTTTCACAATACCATGGTCCAAAACCATAATAACACAATACCATGAACCCAATACTTGGGATCAATATCTTTAGATGCAATACCACGGACCAAAACCATAGGATCAAACATGACGGACTAGATACCATGGATCACCATAGGATTCCCACGTGCGTGCGCTTTTCACCACATGGAAGTGCGTGCACTGGGGTCTACACCTTCTGTTTGGACAACCTGCGTACTTGACCGCAACTTTCGGAACGGCATACCTGTGGGTCCGCACCTTTTGAACTGTGTACCTGCGATCCTCTTATTTTCTTCCATTCTGAGAGGCTGATCATCAATCTTTACTGCTGGCCTATTGCACTAAGATCTGTCACCTATATGAGTTGCCATCAAGGACAACATTTGTCTCATAATGCCAACAAGAGGGGATAGACTTTGAAGAAACTTTTTCTCATGTTGCTAGACTTGAGGCCATCCGAATGTTCCTTGCTCTCTCAAGCTTTCAGAAGTTCAAAGTTTTTCAAATGGACATGAAATCTCCCTTTCTGAATGGGGACTTAGAAGAAGAATTGTACATTGAGCAACCAGATGGTTTCATCCTTGGGAATGATCCAAATCTTGTATGAAGACTGAAAAAGGCTCTCTATGGTCTTAAACAGGCTCCAAGGGCAGTACTACCAGTTGGACAAATATCTTCATCAACGAGGTTTTTCAAAAGGATCAGCAGATAGCAATCTTTATATAAAAATTGAAAATGACAAATTGGTAATACTTGTTGTGTATGTAGATGACATTATCTTTGGCAGCAATGAAGAAGCTATGAGTCAAAGCTTTGCCTTGGTGATGCAGAAAGAATTTGAAATGTCTTTGCTTGGAGAACTGACATACTTCTTGGATTGCAATCCAACAAAATTGAAGGCGGGATCTTCTTGTCTCAAACCCAGTATCTCAAGTAGATCTTGAAGAAATATGGCTGGAAATGCAAACCGTATTGTTTGTACTCCATGGTCACAGGAGAGCCTCAGTGCAAATGATGAATCAACAGCAGTGCATCAACCAACCTACAGGTCTATGATTGGAAGTCTACTTTATTTGACAGGTACCCAACCAGACATCATGCATGCAGTGGGAATAGTTGCGAGATTTCAGGCAAATCCAAAGGAAACTCATCTTCAAGCAGTGAAGAGAATTTTCAAGTACCTTCAAGGGACTCGAAACTATGGCTTATGGTATTCTAGAGATACAGATCTCACACTTCATGCTTATACAGATGCAGATTGGGCCGGAAGCGTGGATGACAAGAAGAGAACAAGTGGTGGTGCATTCTTTATGGGTTCTAGATTAGTATCTTGGTTCAGCAAGAAACAGAGTTCGATTGCTTTATCTACAGCTGAAGCAGAATATGTGGCTGCGGAATCTTGCTGCACTCAACTCCTTTGGATGATGCAGACCTTGCAGGATTTTCAAATCACTTGTACTCCACCTATCTCCATCTTATGTGATAATACAAGTGCAATCAGCATTTCAAAGAACCCAGTCATGCATTCAAAGAC
>APFE030129703.1:90087-116299 GCA_000404065.3 Pinus taeda
TGCTTGAACAAAAGGTCAAGTTGGAGTATGTTCCTTCTAAGGAACAAGTTGCTGATATACTCACCAATCCATTGCCCAAGGAGACCTTTGAATACCCGAGGCAAAAGCTGGGGGTAGTTGATGCAATACCACAGACCAAAACCATAGGATCAAACATGACGGACTAGATACCATGGATCACTATAGGATTCCCACGTGCGTGCGCTTTTCACCACATGGAAGTGCGTGCACTGGGGTCCGCAACTTCTGTTTGGACAACCTGCGTACTTGACCACAACTTTCTGAACGGCATACCTGCGGGTCCGCACCTTTTGAACTGTGTACCTGCGATCCTCTTATTTTCTTCCATTCTGAGAGGCTGATCATCAATCTTTGCTGCTGGCCTGTTGCACTAAGATCTGTCACCTGTATGAATTGCCATCAAGGACAACACTTGTCTCATAATGCCAACAATCTCCCCCTTTGGACTTGATGGCAAAGCTAACTTGTCATACTAAAGATTATCATTTGATTCCTTTGCACTGTCATGTATTCTATTACATCTGATATCTCTTCTTGTAGATTCATTTGATTACATATAGGTGAGATGTTCTTCTATGAGTGGGTTGCCATCAAGTACAACACATGCATCATAATGCCAACAGTATTGTTCTTTTCAATTTTCTCAAGCTCTTCATTCATGGCCTTGACCCAACATTCATCTTTGCATGCTTCATGTACATTTTGCGGTTCGATGGAGGAAAGCAAAGCTAGATAGCTTGAAGCTTCTGTAATAGTTCTTCTTGTCTGTACACCTACCTCTTTCTGTCCCAAAATTTGAGTCTCTGGATGATTTTTCTGAACATATCTTGATGGAGTCTTTTCTTTTGCCATTATCTGCTATTTTGGTGCTGCATTGGTTTCTTCTTCTTCAACATTAGTCTGATTTGATGTGGAAGGATGATCCTCATCTTCTTCCCACTCTTTAGTTTTTACCTACTTTGGAATTTCACCTGCTTCATCAATCACAACATCAATACTTTCAACAATTTTCCCTAATCTTTTATTATAACACTTGTATCCTTTACTTCGGGAAGAGTAACCAAGGAGAATGCCTTCATCTGCTCTAGGTTCAAATTTACCAAGTTTTTCATCAGTCCTTTTGATGTAACATTTGCTTTCAAAAACTTTGAAGTATTTTACAATAGGAGTCTTACCATACCAAAGTTCATGAGGAGTTTGAGTGCTATTTACCCGAACGTTTGTTTTGTTGAGAATAGTGACGGTAGCAAATGCAGCTTCACCCCAAAAGGTTGCAGGAGTTCCAGACTCATCTAGCATAGCATGAGCCATTTTTTGAATAGTTCTGTTCATCCTTTCTACCACTCCATTTTGCTGAGGAGTCCTTGCGGTAGAGAATTCCCTTCTTATTCCATGTTCTTCACGGAAGTTGAAGAATTCATCCGAGGTAAATTCCCCTCCTCGATCAGACCTGAGGCATTTGATTTTGCAATCTGATTCATTTTCAACCAAAGTTTTGAATGCTTTGAACTTTTCAAATGCTTCGTCTTTATGTTTTAGAAGCCCTATCCAACACATTTTAGAAAAGTCATCAATGAACAATATAAAGTATTCTTCTCCACGAGGTGAATTTTTCCTTGATGGACCACATAAATCAGTATGGACAAGTTCAAGCGGCTTACTATCTGATCCTTCCTTCTCAGGGAAATGTGTTCTGGTATGCTTACCAAATTGACATGATTTGCATATTGTATTTTCTGAAATTCTGATGTCAGTAAGATCGCAAACAGCCTAGAATTTTCATGCTTTCCTTATCTGAGGGAAGCTTAGATGCCCCAATCTTTTGTGCCATAGCCAACGTTCATCATTTTTGCTTAGACGGAATTATTGTTGTCCTCCCTTAAGTATGTATAACTTATTTGGAGTTCTTATGCCTTTGATCACTGTTTCTCCTGTATCAAGCTCATGAACAACACATCCATTTGATCAAAATACTACCTCATTTCCTTGATCACACATTTGACTAACACTCAATAGATTATGCTTTAAACCATAAACATACATAACATTCCCAGCTTTGACCTTTTCTTTTAAGAGAACAAAGCCTTTACCTTTTATGGCTGCAGGGGTGTCATTTCCAAATGAGACCTTCCTTTCCTTTTCTAAGGCACTATATGACTGAAGTTTGTCTTTATCACCTGTCATGTGTTTCGAGCATCCACTGTCGATGTACCATTGATTTTCTTGTCCTTCTGCATATAAGGCTATACCACATCTTTCAGTTTGCAGTTCTTTCTTTTTCCATGTTTTGGGACCCAATGAAGCTTGCTCCTTCTGATATGTTTGTCGAAATTTACTCCTGCATTCAGAGTCTTCATGACCGAAGTTGTTACAGATAGAGCATTCTATTTCATTTTCAAGAGCAGAAAAGTTATTGTAGGTCCTTTTCATGATCCCAGTCACATTCCTTTGATTTTGTGCTTCTCTATTCATGATGGTCTTGTAAGCAACACATTGAGCAGCTTTGTGTCCAAAGTTATGACATGAAAGCATTGGCCATTAAAGAAATTCCTGCGATTATCGAATCTACTAACCTGATGATTTTAGTTTCCATTGACATTCATTCTTGAAGAAAATTGAGAATGATTTACCTGGGGTTGGTTATAGCTTCTATTCATCCTTGAAGTAGATTGAACTCGATTTACCTGGTGATCTACTTTAAGCCTCTGTTAACGATTGTCAACTTGTCCATTTCTCCTTGCTGCATCAAGATAGCTTTTGGAGGTTGATGGCTTCTGTGCTTGAGATGGTTCTTCAGTATATCCAAGACCTATCTTTATCAGAGGAGAATGCTGCACTTTGATAATTTCATCTAAAGTTTCTGATCCTTTTGCAAACCTAAGATTGAGAGCTTTTGTTTTCTCAATTTCTTTTCTTAGACCCACAATTTCACATTCTAACTTTTCATTGTGTTTTTCCCTTTCAGCAAGTTGAAATGTCAGAGTATCTATAATCATACACTTTTCTTATAAACAGATTTTAAGTTTAGAAATTTCTTCATAGAGACCATCTTCATCTAAAGCATCCAAGAAATCATCATCTTCAAAAGCCATCAGAAGTCTATAATCATTACTATTTTCATCTTCATCACTATTTGATAAACCATCACTATCTTCATGCGTATAGTAGCTCTTCTTATTTACACTTCGTTTTCTATTCCATTTTACTGATTCCTTACCTTTATCAAGCTTATCTTTGTGAGGACATTTGGCAGCATAATGACCTACTCTTCCACAAGCAAAACATTTGAAAGGTAGTTTACGTCTGAATCTTCCAAAACCCCGTTAAAGGTTCTTGAAAAAGTTTGATTCTTCCTTTCCTTCTGACGTATGTCCTGACTCATTGAGTTCTCCTTTTCTTGAGGCTTTGAATGCAGCTTCTCTCATATCTGATGGACCCCCTTTTCTCATGTCAAAAGCAGTTAGGATTCTGTGCAGCTGTGACATAATAATACTTTGAAGATCCTGCTTTTCTTTTATGGTAGAAACTTTTGATTCAAACTTAGAAGACAAGGATCTTAGAACTTTTTCAACTAAAGTAACTTCTTTTATCTCTTCTCCCAAGTTTTTCATGCGATTAACAATCTCATCTATACGTAAGAAATAATTAGCTATACTTTCATCATTGTGCATTCTGAGAGTTTCATATTGAATTATGAGAGATTCTAGTTTTGCACATTTTACCTGATCGTCTCCTTCATAGCTTAGAATGATCTTGTCCCATGTTTCTTTGGCAGTTTTGAGCTGCATAACCTTGACACATTCTGATTGTGACAGACTCCCCAATAGATTATTGATAGCCTTTGCATTTGTTTCATACTACTTTTTACCTGCCGTATCTGTAGGAATTGTTGATGGAAATGTGTATCCTCCTTCCACGATTTCCCAAACATCTGTTCCAAGAGATTGAAGATAGGTTGTGGTTCTTACCTTCCAATAGACGAAGTTGCTCCCATGAAAGATTGGTGGCCTGATGGATGCCTCTCTCTCGTAGTTGTTCATGATGATAGATCTTCCTTCAAGTGATCAAGCTTCTTTTGAAGGACATGCTCTGATACCAATTGTTGGAAATAATAATGAGAGGGGGGGTGAATCAGTATTAGAAATTTAACAATATTTCATTTCATAAACAACTTTATATACGCTACTTCTATTAATGCAACTTTCGTATATACGCAACTGTGCTTAGAGCAACCAACGTATACCTTGTAAACTTATAATTTAGTTAGTTGATCTTTAATCTGTGTATCAGAACCATATAAGCAGTAATAGGTACAGTAAAAACAGAGCAGACAATCACACACAGAACACAAGATATAAGGTGGAAACCCAATGTGGGTGAAAACCACCTGCTGCAATTCGTCTCTATCTTCTTTTAATAAGAAACTTCCTTTTACAATATTTATGTACTGGTGCAGTCTTATCCCAGTACGCAGGCATCTACCTGCAGAAGGCTACAACCTTCTCTCGTTCTCCAGCTTCTCCTGGAAGGGAGCTACAACCCCCTTAGCTCTTGTACTAGCTGATGTACTAGTACGTAGGTGCTGACCTACAGAAGGCTACAACCTTCTCTTTTCTTCCAGGGACCACGTTTCATAAATTTTCAGACTGGATCCATTAATAGCATCAATCAACCATCAAAATATATCTGCATCAATCATCTGCCTTGCACTAACCAAAACTGAATCAGACAATCACTTCTCTGAATGTTGTAACCAAAATACAGTAACAGTACCAGAACCTAGATCACTGCAATAGTAAACAAAAGTAGCTAAAACATATTTTATGAGACGTACACTACTTCAATGTCTCGAACCTGCTTTCATACGCACTTTTCTCAAGGCTTACCTGCGTATACGCTGTTTTGAAATGCCGAACCAACGTGTATACGCGCCTTTTCTATACTGAACCTGCGTACATATCTGTAAAAGATGATTTACCCTTTACAACTATTTAGACATCAGTTATACCCAGATCATTAGATTTACAGATTAAGATATGCGTCAATTATAAAAGATCAAAACCACACAAAGATACTTCTCTTCAAGCCTTAAGATCTTGACCCATCAATAGAACTTATCTTTCTTCAAGCGCTCAGGTTCCTCCTTGATTCAGATCCAGCTATGCACCATAACCCAATGACCAATATTCTAGATCTTACTTTTCATTAGATATTCAATACTTGAGTGCCTTTGCCTAATGATCTCCTCCTCCTTTTATAGTCTTAGGCCTTTCTCAATACCATGGTCCAAAACCACATAGAAGCAATACCTTGGACCAAATACTTGGGGTCAACACTTTGGACAAGATACCTTGGACCAACACCATGGGTTAATATACCAAGGACCAAATAACACGGACAAAAACCAAGTTTTCCAACATGTACACACTTTTCCTTGCGTGAAAATGCGTGTATACGCATACACGCCTTTTGATCGGCGAACCCACGTGTATACGCAGCTTTGTCAAGGTAAACCTGCGTATACCTCTTTTTCCTTCATTCTGTGAGCCTGAATTGTGATCTGTCATCTGAGTCAGATGCCATCAAGGACAACACCTATGTCATAGTGTCAAACCTGTGTCATAATGCCAACAAAAATGATACAAAAAGTTGATAAAGATGGCGATGGGCTGGTCAATTATTTGGAGTTTCAGGAGATGATGAGCACAGGGTTTGGGAAGATTTAGCCATCAAATTTGGTTGAATGTTGCAACAGACATTTGAATGAAATGAATTCCTTGGTTTTGCTTGAAACTGCAGATTGTAAGTTGCAGGGCATTGTTCTCTGAATGTGTATATAATTTCACTTTTTTTGGGGCGTGGATTGTTTTGTAAATAATTTTATTTTATAAGGAAGGTGTGAGGTTGGAAGTTATTCTTGAGAATTAAATTATTTCCAATTTGCTGAAACTTTGTGAGTTTCACATAATTTTGGTAATAACATTTTACGAATGTATAAATCATTTTAAGTTTGTGATAATTTTAATGGAATGTTTTTATTTATGTATTGATAATTTTTTGGTCAGTGTATTTCATTTATGGTTTAGTTTTAGTTTAATAATAAACATATATGTAATTTATTTATTTTTAAATGAAATGTTTAAATTTTAGAGTTTAAGTGGTTTTAATGGTTAAGAGAATGTGTTTTTCTTAAAAGGTTAAAGGTTTAAAATCGAGTTGTCTTTAGTATGATTTTTTGGAAGTTTTTCCGGTGGGTTTAATTTCTCTAAAATCAGGCAGGAAATTTATTGAAATCACAAGTTTGATGGGTAACCCTTGCACAATCCAAGTGCTCTAGGGGTTTTTCAGGGTGCTCAATCCATATATAGAGTCAAAAAACAAATTTAAATAACACAAATCAAGATTTCACCTCAATTTTTTCAGCCGTATTCATGCACTGGAAAGTCCAAAAACTCGCACTATAGACAACTCCATTTAAAACTAGAGGGATAGAGTATGTATGCAAAGTCCAAAAAAAGACAATTCCGTTTAAAACTAGAGAGATAGAATATGTATGCCTTTCATAAACTTAACACTCAAATAATTATAAAAAGATAAGTCTCTTGTCCCATAAATTAAAAAATCTTACATACCAATTTGATGTCTTGCAAAACCATAACTTTAAAAATAAATGATTATAATAATTTTATCATTAAAAATAATTCTTGGTCAGTCATAAATAACCATCGCCTCTCCCAAAACTCGTTTAATCTTTTTGAAAATCATAAATATAAAAACCATTACATTTATAACACTGGTTTAAATGTGAGATTTTATTAAAAATCGCCTCTCCCAAAACTCGTTTAATCTTTTTGAAAATCATAAATATAAAAACCATTACATTTATAACACTGGTTTAAATGTGAGATTTTATTAAAAATTAAAAGAAAAAAAATCTAATTTTAAAGATATTTAATATGATTTCACTTAAAAATAAAATTAAAAATATTCTCAAATTTTAAAAACTGTCCATTTGTTTATACATAATTTTAATAATAAAAATTACAATTTAATTACACATTTATATAACCAGAATTATATTTGTTCAGTATATACTTTTGAAAAGGCTGAGACAACACATCCCCATTCTATGGATGCGTGCTCTCCTTTGTTTAAGTGCAGATTGTTTTATAAAATGCAATGGATTTATTGAATTAAGTTTATTTGTCAGTTATTATTATTGAAGTTATTATTATCATTTTTAAATTTTCAATATTATAAAAGATAATTTCAATAGGTTAATGAAATGTTTAATTTTTAATGCTTAATTTTTAATTTAGGTTAATAATGAAATATTTATAAAATTATGAAATGTGGTGTAAATTATTTAAATATAAATTTATTATATTTTTATAAAATATTATATTTATTTATATATATCTTAATATATAAAAAGAGAGATTTAATGTTAAGATGAATTTATATTGTATATTTTAAAATGTAGAAAGTATTTTACTTTTCAAAACTCATCATTATTCTATTTTATTGAAGAATGCTATATACTTTGTAAGGTAGAAGGTATTTTGTTAGATAAAATTCAAAATTGAAAACCACCATTCTTTTTTTTGTTATTGAGGGATGCTATTTTATGTAAGAGGAGGAATGATATTTTATGTAAGAGGAGGAATGATATTTTATGTAAGGGGAGGTCAATGGAAAGTATCTTGTTAGATAAGTTTCAAAAGTGAAAACTTATCATTATTTAATTTTATTGAGGCTCACACACATATATCAAGGTAGATATCATTTCATTTTTTAAGATGGCAAATATTTCTCACACATATATTTGAAAACCACCATTATTTTATTTTATTGAGGAATGCTATTTTATGTAAGAGGAGGTCAATTGAAGGTCTCTTGTTAAATAAGTTTCAAAAGTGAAGACTTATCATTATATCATTTTATTGAGGAGCTCAATTCAAGGTAGCTTATTTTTTAAGACCGCGAGTATCTCTCTCACACACACATATTAACATGATGAGAATTTTTGAAGAATTGGTAACTTTGAATGGTTAATTGTCACTATTACATCAAATACAACTATTTTTTAAATGCCACAAATGAGCCAATTACAATATGTCTTTGAAGACTTGAACCCATAGTCAGAGAAACAAATTGTTCACCAAACCACTCAAGCTAAAATCCTTTGACATAAGTATCAATATCGAAGTTGAAAAATTATCATTATTAAAAAAAAAAGACAACTAATTGGAGGTATCTTACTCTCTTAAATTGAAGTGTCAAAGTTAAAAACCTATTTTTTTTAACACAATCGGTTACCTTTTATGTATTGCAAAATAGAAAAAAGGAGGGAAAGGAAGCTAGTTCCTTATACAAACATGGGAGGGCAGGTTCAAAAGTAGTGCACAAGTGGGAGTGCAGTCCCCATAGCTACTTTTGCCGCCCTTAGTCCTGAAAATTCACAAATAAAGTACTGTTGTCGTGAATATGATCTATGGAAAAACTTTCCAAAAATTAACTTGGAAAAACTAATTTCGCTTTTCCGGAGCCTTAGCGCGAAATTCCATGCAAACATTTATTAGGCATGAACTTCACCGTAGAAAACCTCCATCAGATTTGACTGGTCAAACAACAAGCACGTCACTCCACCACCATCGATCCACACTTGGAAGATCCAATGGCTAGCACAGATATCGGGTGGGAAAAACGCGCAGAGAATACCCACCCAATAAAGTGGTATTCTTGCGCCTTTCTCTTGCTGCGTGTCCATCAGTGAGTGGAATTGGGCGGATCTCGCCTGAAACCACTTACTGCTTAGGCTCTAATCGAAATACCATACCTGTTTTAAATTCCACCTTTTCTCTTTGACTAACTCTCGAGCTAGATGGTGCCCAATGGCCATTGATCTACCACCATCGACAGCTGCGCTAACATTTCCGAGATCCTCTTCCGCTGCAATTTGAAGTTGATTCTCGACCGTTGATCTCCAAGATCCAACAGTACCTGTGCGATAAATTTTCATCTTTCTCCTCACTCTTACTTTGCGGAATTTCTTCATTGTTTTGTGGTTTCTGGTCCTGATTTATTGGTCTCTGTTGAAGAGAGGCCTGCTACTATTGAGTTTCATGTTGTCTCAGATCCCCTGGGAGCCTTCGCAAGTGCGTGTGGAATATGGAATACTTTCTCAATCCTCAAACTGGGTAGGGGGGTCAAGGGATACTTTCTTCGCAAACTTCATTATTCTCTTTGATAATCTTGACTGGCCTGTCAATTGCTTTGTTTGCATAGCTATCTATGTCCTTATTTTGGTTTCTCAGGACGTGCTTTAAGGTTATATTTCCCAGACTTTCAAAGCTTGTTCTAATCCTTTGATAGATTTTGTTGATGGCTATGCTTTTGAAGTCCCTTTTGGCATCCAAAGCGGCTATTATGATAGTTGAGTCCCCTATTATTATAGGGTCCTTGATTGTGTTTTTGTTTAAAAGCATTGTGCCTAGGAGAAGGTTGTATGCTTCAGCCCTGTTGTTTGCCATTTCTCCTAGGCTCCATTCATAGATTATTATTTTTTTTCCATTTGGATCTAGAGTATAACTCTGCTTGCCCCAACTTTGCCTGGATTATTTTTGCAGCTCCGTCAAAGAAGAAAATGTGTCTATTCTGTTCTTTTATCCATTCTGCAAATTCTTTATCCTCCAATCTTAATTTCCATTTCTTGTTTGTGTGGAATTATTTATTTTTACTGTAGCTTCTGCTTTGGCTTTGTTTTATAACATTTCTTTGGTGTACTAGTCTTTCTCTTCTTGCTGTAAATTGTTCTGGTCCATTTTTGAGATTCCATTTGTACTTATTATCTCTGCAACTTGGCTAGAATTTTTTGCTAGGATCTTGCCTCGATTTGGCTTTTGTTCTTTGAAAATGCATTTATTCAGGCTAACCAGATTTTCCAACGCGAGATTGAAGGGAGACATTTCCATATCCTATTTATTGTTGCCTTTTTTTTCTTTGTATATGGATAGCTTTTGTCCCAGTTTTTATGAAGAGTTGTCAACTGAGTTGCTAGATTTATGTTTATTTCCAAAGGACTTGTTACCTAATTCCAGCACTCTCTCACCACCATACAGTTTATGAAGAGGTGTTGGATTGTTTCTTCCTCCTTTTGGCACATGACGCATCTTGAGGGCCCATGTATTCCTTTTTTTTTTTTTTAATTTTCAGAGGTAAGACTTTTTCCTTTGAGTAGGGTCCAGGTGAAAACTTTAATATTGGGTAGACTCTGTGATTTCCAAGTTGCCTTCCATAGACTCCAATCATTTTGACTATGAAGTTTTTGGAGGAGGTTGTACTTCGATTTCACTGTGTAATCCCCTCCATTTGGATCCCAAACAAAGTCATCCTGCTCTTTTTTGTTGATGGGCGTGACCCCAGCCAGATGAGATTTTCAAATTTCCCACTTACTTTTTAGCCTTGATGGAGTAGTCAACTTTTTCCATCTTACCCAATTATTCTCATCCCATTCTGAAATAGAATAAAGAGTGTTACAACTTTGTTCTTCCATCCATCTCTGAAGTCCTCTTAAATTTTGTTGCTGATTTAAGGGTTTTTCCCCATTATTCTATCCTCCTAGATAGAAATTGTTTTGCCATTCCCTAGATTTTTAGATATTTGTTCTCTACTAAGAGGAATTATCCTTTTAACCAATTTCCAAATTTGGGTGCATGGCCTGTCTGGAATAGTATCAGTGAGCAGCTTTTTTCTATGACAGTTTAAGTATTTCATTGTTAGAACTTTTTCCCACCAGTGACCATTCCCATTTATCATTCTCCGGATAATTTTAGTCCCTAAGGAAATGTTCATTAGTCCTAGCAGGCGTATTGCTATACCTCCTTTTTCATAGGGAAGCGTGACTTGCTCCCATCTAACAAGGCTGAATTTTTTGTTATCTTGTTTTCCTCCTTGCCAGAGGAAGGTTCTTATTATCAGTTCCATTTGCTTGTGGGCACTTGCCGGAGCCATAATGATTGCATATTGATATATAGGCAAGGCCGAAAGGAGTGCTTTAATCAGTGTCACTCTTCCTGCTAGGTTGAGCCACATCACTTCCCAGTTCTGAATTTTTTTCCCTCATTCTTTCCACTTGCTTGTTCCAGACTTCTGATTTTACCACATGGTTTTCTAAGGGCAGCCCAAGATAAGTGAAGTGGTTCCATTTTATTTGTAATGGTATTTCCATTATTTGTGAGATATGCTGCATTGTCTTTGTTGAGGTATTCCAACAATAAATTATGCATTTGGAGTTGTTTAAGGTTCCTCCTAAAGCTGGAAGAAATTCCTCCAAGACTTTTTTGAATCATCTTGCTATAATGTAGGATGCCCCGCTTATGAGAAGGGTATCATATGCAAAGAGAGAGTGGTTTATATCTTTAACTCCTCTCGAAATTTGGATCCCTGTTATTTTTTTCTCTTTTATCTGGTTTTCTAGCACAGCGCTCAGTGATTCAGCCATGATGATGTACAAGAATGGAGAAAGCGGACAGCCTTGCCTCAACCCTCGAGTGCTTTGAAAAAATTTACTAGGCTTTCCATTGATTAGTGGAGCGATCCATGGATTTGATATATATTCCTGGATAATTTCTATGAAATTTTTTGAGAAGCCAAACTTTTTGAGAGTTGTTGCAAGAAAGTTATGGTTAACTCTATCAAAAGCATTAGCCATATCTAACTTAACAATCATTCCTCTCTCCTTTCTTTGTATGCTGCTGTGAATAGCCTCCTGAACAATTATCACATTGTTAGTGATTTTCCTCTTGGTGACAAATCCTCCTTGGTTTTCTGAGATTATTTCTAGAAGCAATTTTTTCATCCTGTTTGCTAAAATTTTTGTGATAATATTATAAGACAAGTTGCAAAGGGAGATTGGCCTATATCTGTGAAAAGTTGTAGGATTGGGGTCTTTGGGAATGAGGGCAAGGAAGAAGAATTTTGTATTTCCTCCAATATTTTTTTTTTGAAAACATTTTTGAGCATTCTCATTAGATATTTTTTTATAATTTCCCAATGTTGTCTATAAAAGGCCATTGTAAACCCATCTGGACCTGGTGCCTTATCAGGGTGGAGATTCCACACAGCTTCTCTGACTTCTTCCTCAGTAATTTCTTTGTCTAGTTCCCTATTTTGTTGGTCGCTTATTTTTTTTGTTATATGCTGCAAAATTTCTTCATTAGTTGTCTGCTGGCCACTTGTTGATAGGATTTCTTTAAAGTGTTTATGGGTTGCATTTTTAATTGCTTCTACTCCTTTTATTTCTTGACCATTTACTTGAATCTATTTAATCTGGTTTTTTGACCTCCTTATTTTCATTGTATTGTGAAAGAAGGTAGTATTTTTGTCACCAGATTTTAGCCAGAGACATCTTGATTTCAGTCTTCTCTCCTCTTCATCTTACCTGTTTTGCTTATATATTTCCAGATTTATTTCCTTTTCTTGAATATAATCTTGCTTACTTTCATCCTTATTCTCTTTTTCCTTGCAAAGATTATCCATTTTTTTTTGCAATTCAATTTTCCTTGCTTTGTCCTGATGATCATTTTCTCTTGCCCAATTTTTTAAGTGCATCCTTAGATTCTTTAGCTTAGTTTCCCAAACATATTGGGGAGATCTTGTGACACTTTTTTCCCAGTTGTCCTTCATTTGTTTGCCAAAATCTTCCTTGCTATTCCAAATTGAGTTGTATCTGAAGGGAAGGGGTCCGTGATTTTCCAGCTTTCCCAAGGTTAGCACCACTGGCTTGTGATTTGAGATTGAGTTATGAACAATTTTACTTTTCACAAGGGCATAAGCAACTGCTATGCTTTCATGAATAAGAATTCTATCCAACCTTTCTTTTATATTGTTTTTCCCTATTCTTTTGTTGTTCCAAGTGTATTTTCCATTGCTTGGCGGAATGTCTATTAATTTGTGCTCTTCTATTATTCCTTCAAGGGCTTCTCTTGATGGATCGTTTTGGAAGATTCTGCCAAATTTTTCTTCTATATTCCTTATCAGATTTAGATCTCCTCCTAGGATTAAGTTCCCACTTTTTCTCTCTGCAATTTCTTCTTTAACTGAATTCCAACATTATTCTTTCTCTCTATAATGATTTGGGGAGTACACATTTATAATGCTATACTGTTCTTTTGTATTGAGGTTTTTCAACTCTATTTGAATCCAGTGTCTGTTGGTTTTTTGAGTCATTAATTCCCATTTTCTTTTATCCCAAATGGTGTTAATTCCTCCTGAAGCTCCTGTGGCTTCGAATGCTACTCCATAATTTTCTAGTTTTTGAATCATTTTTTGATTTTCTTGCTTGTTTTGTTTGGTCTCTTGGATCATATATATGTCTGGTTGTTCCTTGGCTAAAATGTCTCGAGCTACATTGACTTTAAAGGTGGTACCAAGGCCGCGACAATTCCAAGAGACCACTATCATTATTTACTGTTGTGTTGGTGTAGTCCTCCCTTTCCTATTTACTGAGTTTTTTCATGACTTCATGTTTGTTTCCCAAGGAATGAGTCCATTGACTGTTGTGTTCCTATAGCCATTTATTTGATTGCTACCTCATCTATAATTTCTTTATTAGATTTCCTTCCCACTTTTTTTTGCTGGTCCTAGGCTTGGGGGATTTCTTTGGCTTTGTTTCTAGTTAGAATGCAGCCCATTGAGGGGGGAGGTGGAGAGGATATAGGGTTGGGGGAGGATATGAGGGCTAAAGAGATGGGGTTTGAAGGTGGGGATCTAGGAGAGGGTAGATCAAAGGAGTCTTCTAAGGGCTCAAAGGGATTCGGATTTGTGTGATCAGGAGGAGTAACCTTCGCTGGAGGCTGAGAGGTTGTTTCATTTGCTTCTTGGGACTGATGGATATTTGATGCTGTCTACTTATTGGTAGGTTTTTTCCTTTTCACTTGTTCCCATGTAGGTTCTTGCTCTGCTACATTTTCATGTTCTATTTTCTTAAGACACTTATTTGAAAAATGACCATATTCGTGACATACCTTGCATTTAAATGGTATTTTCTCGTAGTCCAATTGTTGAATGTGAGTCCATTGGTCGACCTTGATCTTTATTGCCTCTAGGAGGCCTTTTCTGAGATCTACTTCCACACATATTCTTGTGCACGCATGCATGTTGTCTTTTGGCTCACATCTATCAATATATTTTCCCACTGCGTTTCTTATAGCCTTTATAGATTCGTCTCCCTAGCAGTGAAGAGGAAGATGTGGGAGCCTGACCCACACAGGCACTGCATTTGGGACATCCATCTCCGGATCAAAATCTAGCATCCACCTGTTCATGTATAAACCTTTGGAGTCCATGAAGTAAGATCTCTTTCTAAATATCATGTCTCTGTCCTCCTTTGTTTCAAAGAGAAAGGTGTAGTAACCCATTCCACAGAATCGTATTGCTATTTTCCCCTGTGTGGTCAGATTCCAATTTCTTTCCACCCATTTTTGCACTTATTTGGATGAAGGCCATAGCCTAGTGAACTGTCCAACAAGTCTGCATTCTGCAGAGAGATGGTTTCTCTTCTTGTAAGTGCTGGAGGGAGAGAAATCTCTGGGATGCTTTCAAGTTTCTTTACAAATTTATTGACTGATGGCCTGTTCCTTGAAGCTCCATTCCCTGCGATCAGAGATGCAAAAGCTTCTGGATTTTCTTCATTCCTTGACTGCGAGGAAGGGTGAGGGTCTCCCTCCTCAGAGGGCTG
Source organism: Pinus taeda (assembly GCA_000404065.3). NCBI lineage: Eukaryota > Viridiplantae > Streptophyta > Pinopsida > Pinales > Pinaceae > Pinus > Pinus taeda. The sequence goes on from APFE030129703.1 coordinate 104,849, forward strand.
CATGGTCTGGTTTGCCTCAGCAGCAGGAAGTTCCTGAGAGAGGGATCTGAAGGGGCAGCGACAGCTACGTCAGCGTAGGCTCGAGCTGGGCTTGCGCACGTGATCAGAAAAAATGTCAAAGTTAAAAACCTATTATTATATGAGGAAAATGTTAATTAAACATATCTTAGTCTCTTATATTATAAGGAGAAGGATGATTAGACATATCTTAGTCTCTTATATTACAAGTGTTACTAGTATTAAAATTGAAAATTTATCATTATTCTATTGAGTAAGAGTTAAAGTTTAAAACTTATTATTATTTTATTGAGGGAGAGGTAACCAATTGTGTTTCCTTTCCCTCCTTAAAACCTTGGTGCTAATATTTCTATCACCAATAACATTGATAGGAACATGCTAATTTAATTAGAAAAAAACTAAGTGGGTTCCTACTCACATTACATGTGCACCTCTCCAATGCCCAAACTTCTAATGATTGGCAGATATGGCTCCTCTCCATTTCAATCTTTCTCCATTGAATAATGGTTTAGGAGGAAAGTTTCACATGTATTTCTCTCAAATGGTTTGTGGGGAAAGTTCACATATATTTCTCTCATCAATATTGTTTGTAAGTACAGGTTCACTGGTATCGAAGAGTTGTGAAACCATGAAAAGATTATTGTGGGTTCCTATTAAATAGTGATTCATTCCCTTTTTTTCCTTATGAAACAAAAGATTTCAACATGAATAATTTTCCATGAGGTTTGGGATTCTACAACCCAAGGTAACTTATCACCTGGGTGGAAAAGTCCCCAAGAAATAGAAGTGGGTAAAGGTTCATCATAGAAAAATCAACCTCACCCCAAATAGACTTCGCAGGGGAATAGAACTAAAAAATATGTTTTATAAGGTATTTGAACTTTCAAAACCATGATTCTTTTATCAACCAGTATAGATCCATCTTAATGATTGATGTAATAAGCATCAAGAGGGATAAAATATGTTGAGGTGAAAACCTCTTTTAGAGTGCAAAACTTGAAAAAAGTTATAAACCTCTATAGATTTGATCCCTCTTGGTGCTTGATATATATGTGTTTAAATAGATCTATAATGGTATATTTTTAAATACATGTCAATATTTTTGTTAGCCTCACTCTCTTAAAATTCCAATTATAAATCCAATTAAATTAAAAATAAAAATCATGAGAATTCCTCAAACTAAGGAGTCTAGTTTGGATGAGAGATTCTCTCCAACTAGCTCTCCTAAATTAGTGTGTAAGTTGAGAAGTTGATTCAACCAAGTGATCCTAAGATAGACGCACTATCTTAAGACCACTTTCTCATGTATTTAAATATATTTTATAAATTGTTTGAATAAGAGAGAAATACATGAGAATGAGAGACTACAGGAAATTCTCTCATGCCTTTTATGCCATGTCTAGTTTCTATATTTCCGAGCGTTTATTTTATTGAGTTTATTTTATGTGTGCGAGTGTCCTTCATGTGGTATTGGAGTGTCCTTCATGTGGTATCAGAGGCAACCTCAGAATCAAGGACGCTTGCTGTAATCATAAACAGGTGCAGCTACAACATGTCCTTGGGCCGCTGGTTGGAATTTATCTGCTATACCGACAGGTTGTTGCTGGTAAGACTTACTAAATTTATTATTATTATTAATATTATTAATATTTTTTAAACATCACATATTAATTTTATATCAAGAATTGAATGAATTTCATGTTCAAAAATGTAACTAGTTTTGGTCTCCATTCACCTGCATGCCATATTCCAATCATGAATGTGGGACTCACAACAGAACCAATCAGGGCTTCCTCAGGCTTTACCCTGTATCCTGCTATTACCGGTCAAGGAATTCCTAGGTCCAAATGAAGAACATACACTATCGAGTGTTACCGCAATCATGTCATTACCAGTCAAGCGATCACTAGGCCTAAAAATCATGGATGCCTCCAGATTTTTTCACTAATACCTTGATGAATTTTCCTATCTCCACCCTTAGGCTTTATGTGTATCCCACCATTACTAGTCAACGGATTCCAAGGCCTTTGGGAATCCCTACCCTTGAACTCCAATCTCAACTTAGAAACTCGTATATCACACATGCATGCATTATTTATGGCTGAATCATCAGTTAATTGGTTGAACACTAAATTTTCTCTCCATTGCTAGACCTCCTACTAGTTCCTCCAACAGTTGGAACTAGTTTAACTGACATTAACTCAGTTAAATTGAATTAATTAATTACAACTCAAAATAAATTCAACTAGGGCCCCTATAAAGTAAGATCCACTCTACATGACTCAAGTTAGACAATCAACTAGAATTAATTGTACCAACTAATTCAAACTAACTTAGTTAACTCGTAAAAGTTGTCATGTTATGTGGAATTACAATTTTCTTCTAATTTAATTCAAGGGAAAATTAAATTATAATATTTCTTTGTTCCATTTTCAACACAACACCACTAACAACCAAAACATACTGCCCATAGAGATTTATAACATAGCTCATTGCAGTATTTACAAAAACCACTCCTGACAACATGAAAAACATAACGCTTCCTGGAGCTTTATAACACAACTCATGAAGATATTTACAATAACAACCACATATACTTATGCACATTTTCTTCAACCAACAAATAACCATACCATCTATGGAGCTTTATAAATGTATCTCGATACAATATTTATAATAATATATATATGCACATTTTCTCTAACCAACAAATAAAAGGATACGATGCTTGCATCCACAACAAGGGAGTCCAAAGGCTGACACATCCACGCTCAAAGTAATACCAGGATTCACCTACTTCCCAGGAAGTCTAGATTCCGTTGCCAAGTTAAACATGAGAGGTGTGCATGTATGGAATATATGTGCATATTCGGAAGTTGTGCATATATGAGTATATGTGTATCTTCTGTATATGTGCATATCTTCCGTGTATGTGCAACTTCCGTATATGTGTATCTTCCATATATGCGCAACTTCTGTATATGTGCATATCTTCCATATATGTACAACTTGTATATATGTGCAAATTTTGTATGTGTGCAACCTCTTGATATGCACATATATGGAAGAAGAAAATAAATAGAAGTTGTGCATATACAAAAAACATGTGCATATACAAAAGTTACGCATTTTCTTTATATGCACAACTTTTGTATCACATATCTTCCATATATGGATATGGTACCACTTGCTACTGGAATATATAATCTTTTGTATATGCATATGTCGAAGTTACGCATATACGGAAGATATGCACATATATAGAAACTACGTGATGCAGGTCTAACCATAAGTCCTGCACTTATAAATAAGCACATACCATTAAAAACTGGATTGAAACCCAATATCAAAATGGACATAAAATCTCAAATATAATTTATTAAAGAAAAAATATTTACAGGAGAACTTCTCATACTTCACTCTCACACCTACTTACGCACCTCTACATACTTACATACCCCATGGGCTCACCTAGATTTATACAAATTGATTAGAACCCAGGTAGGTTTTAGATCCTAAACTAACTCCCAAAATATCTCTCATGATCCATAAAACCTCTCATTTAATCCCTTATCCCTAAATAAAAGCTAACTAATCAAAAATTTTCTCAAAAATTCCAAAATACTCTTGAATCTTCTCCTATTTACAAGAATTATCATTTTCTCATAAAACTATAGAAAAAATATATTAATTGATTAAATCATAACTTTGCAAACCAACTCCCTTAGTAAACATTTTACATACGTTAGATGCATCTGCATCACTATGCATATACAGAAGTTGTGCATATACGAAAGTTGCGCATATACGGAAGATATGCGCATATACAGAATATGTGTGCATGTATGGAAGATATGTGCATATATGTGTATCTTTTGTATATGCACAACTTATGTATATGCGTATCTTCCATATATGTGCATCTTCCGTATATGCGTATCTTCTGTATATGCATATCTTCCGTATATGCACATATCTTCCGTATATGTGCATCTATTGTATATGCACAACTTATTGTATAAGACACATTTTGAGAAGGAGTTGTTATCATTAGGACAACCAGGAGACACTTACACGAACTATTAAAGAAGTTTGTATATATATTTAGTTTTTGGTATTCATGAGTTGTAGATGAATTGGTTTTTTTGCATATATCCACAATCAATTAGCTCATGTTTTAATCTTTCTTCAAAAAATATTTCCCTATTTCATGTGAACCATATATTATGACATAAGAATTTGGGGATCACTGGCCAAGTTTCTTACCTATCTTTCGTATGTACTCTACTAATCAAGCATTCGCCTCCATGATCTAGTCTTCTAGAGCTATGATTCAGCTCTTTAAAGGAATGATGTCATACTTGATCTATGAATCACATCCAAAGAATATATGTTGCACAATTTCAACTTCCAAATGGTAAAAAGTACATATATAGGGATCTTGTATTCCTTTTTGTGCAATATGAATTTGGAAGGATTCGAAGTAATAACGATTAATAACAAAATAATAACAATATTTTCCTTTTGTCTTTGTGAGGGTTTCAAGAATGATCATTCTTAAAGGGTTTGGAGATGCATGGTTTGCAGTGATATAAAAATCAGGTCTCGAGAGTTCCCTCACAGGGGAGTTTCCCTATTTGGAGAGTTTATATATACACGGAAGCTATGGATATACAAAATTCACATAGTTTCTATATATACACACCTTCTGCATGACATATCTTTCGTATATATACAACTTCCATATATGTGCAGCTTTTGTATATACACATATACTGAAGTTACATATATAATGAAGATACGCGCATATACGGAAGTTGTGTATATACGAAAGATATGCACATAAGTAGAGGTTGTGCATATACAAAGGTTGAAGTTGAGCACAAATTCTGCATATGCACATATATATAAGTTACACATATACGATAGATGCATATATACAAAAACTACGCATATACGGAAGCTACACATATTTGGAAGATGTGCATATGTTCCGTATATGTGCAACTTTCATATTTGCGCACATATTTTGTATATACACATACAGAAGTTTCACACATACATAAGTTGTGCGCGACTTTTGTAATATGCGCACAAATTATATATATGCGCTTTTGTACATGTGCATATACAGAAGTTACGCATATACAGAACATATGCACAAATATGAAAGTTGAACATATATAGAAGATATGCACATATATAGAATTTGTGTATATACAGAAGCTTATATGTGCAGATTCTGTATATGTACAAATTCTATATATGCACATATACAAAAGATTTTGTATATGTGCAACTTCTTTATATATAGATATACGCTTCCGTGAAATTAACATGAAACGTGTTAACTCATCAAATCATGAGAAATTGAGATCCATAATACCTAGAAATTTGGAACAGGGATATGCATAGAACAACTTGATAGGAAAAGCATGTCAAGAATACAACATAATGTGTTTCAATACTATAATTGCATCCAATATCACTATCAAGAGAAAACATAATTTCTTGAGCCCGATTAATAAGAAAAGACAATGTGGTTGCAAGTCAAAGTGAGGGAAAGATAAACTACAATTTGAAAGACCAACTCCCAAGGCTAAAGAGATAATAACCTCAAAAGAAGTTAAAGAAAGTGTAACCCTCGCTTCTTAATTAAATTAATTATACTTTTTTTAATAAGAAGTTTTAAATAATATTAATAGCTACATAGCAATGCTTTATTTTTTCAGTAATTAAAGTAATTTAAATATTTATTTTTTAATAAGATGTATTAAATAATATTAATAGCTACATAGCAATGCTTTATTTTTTCTGAAACCTTCTGTAACTTATGGTTTGCTAACTCACACCTAGTACTAATCAAATTATTAATGTTAATTAATGTTAAGTGCTGATCTGTTTCGTTTGAAAGAGTTACCCAATATCAAAGTAGTTATATTTTTCATTTTTGTTTACAATATTTGTCATAACATATAGATGTGGTTAATTATCTATCTAATCTATCTATCTATCTTATATATAATATATAATATACATATAATAGATATAGATATATATATATATAATATATATTCATGGTATTTTAAATTAACATCTATAAAAATAAATAAATACTCCAAAAATGGTGAATCATCCCTCATGGTTGACATCATCACCTTAAATCCTATTGGTTCTTATAAAGTTCATTTTGGTTGTACATTTTTGTTTTGAGGCCCATTTTAGACCTCAAAATTTCTCTAATGGTATCCTCCTCTCCTGAAACCTGGTAGTGACATATCAATGAAGGCCAAGCTCATTCTGCCTATGTATCTCCATGATGTCAATACCTGCCCATCCATCGTTAATCCCAATCCAGAGAAACAACTGATAAAACTTGCCTCGCCATACAATGGAGGCCTCAGTGATATCCCATATGTCAACCTGCAAGTGAGATAGATCACTCTTTGACATGACCCTGCTTATCCCGAAATGGAGTGATCTATCAGCTAAATGAAACCTTGGATCCCATAACCAGATCCGTTACGACATAGTATCAATTATCGTTGGAACCCTCCTATTCCACATATTTACTACCTACATGTAATTAATATATAGGCTCAACATATCATGAATCGACTTGTTGTACTAAAAACTGTCATGCGCCTACCATACCACATCGTGAAATCTGCAATCTCGCCTCTTGAAAGCACACTCGATACTTCCTAGAGTCTAAACATCTGCCTATAGACAAGGTATACCATCCACTACACCTCAAGCTCATATAATTCCTTGGAATGTCTCATCGAAAGTGAATCATGAAAGTCCCTCACTATCACCTCCCTAAGTATAAGCCTAGGGGTAGAACATATGCTACCTCGGTAGTAAACCATGCCATCCCTAATATTGTATCCGTCAGCTCATACACCCATCAAATGTCTCAATTGGAGAGTCTTCCTCTTGCTCATGACACACTATGTCTCATCCAACTACCTAAGGTGAGCCTCCCATGTCCCGCTATCTATACTGAGAGCATCAAGGGGCAACAACTAATTTCTCTACAACTGTAAGAAACATTGGAGAGTGATGGGTGGGTAGGTACCCAAGGGTATGATCAAGAGTCTGCAATGATACTGAAGAGTAATCTTACAAACGTCACTATGTTTGCCTCATATCTACTAATAACCCAATCGAAGACCTATCCTTGTACACCATTGGATTACCCTACTAACTGTCGTATCACCCTGTACCGTCAAGTGTCCCATGTGCACCAATGCATATGTCACTCCATTAAAAAACCTGATATGGTGTGAGTCACTCCCCTTACTCTAGGATGTAAACCCATGCACCACGACACATCACCATGCACCATCATGACCACCTTCAAACCACTTTTCAACTTTGTATGCTCCTACATGCCATTGAATGCCATGATCTAAAGTTGAGATAGTACGCGTAGACACACACCCTAATGGTATCACCACCTCCACTATCACATCAAAACATGTAAAGAAAAAGGTAAATGTTCTAAGTTAATTATTGATAATGATAGTACTGATAACTTGGTTTCTACAAAAATGGTAGAAAAAATAGAGTTGGAAAGGGTGCAACATCCTGCACCATATAAAGCTTCGTGGTTGAAAAAAGGTCAAAAAATGTTAGTAAATAAGCAGTGCCAAGTCAGAAAAAACCAATCCTTCCTTTTATTCTATCTAGAAAAATGAAGGGATACAACCTACAACACATCCACTACTATCTTCTCTTCATTATTTCGTGATGTCCTATCTCTAAATTACAATGCTCTTTCAATACTACACAATTGCAATGCAACACTCTCATATAAAGGGGGTCACCTTCTAAGGAAAAAATATCCTCGTATAACTTCTATTGTTAGTTATACAATCTAATGATGAACAATCTATATTGACTACAAAATCACAATGTTTTAAAAGGAAACTTTCCAAAAATTTCACTTTAGGGGTGCTACCCTCGAACCCTCTCCAAATGGAGCTCCAAAGTACTATTACTAATCTCTCTGGATTACGTGGTGACAAAAGTGTGTAGGGCAGGGTACGGCAGGGTGGGGGGGTTGGGGAGCTGCCCCACACCCTCTGTCAGGGAATTAGGATCAAAACCCAGCTAAATAAACAAGGCCCTCGAATCAATAATATAATTAGGCTCAACAAGCAAGATTTCAAGAGTAAATGGAAGAAGAAAGAAAGGGACATACTTGAATCCTATTGGTTGTCCAATGTCCAATGATTCTCACTAGATCTAGTTCCAACCATGTTACTTCATTAATATCCTACATAATCATACAATAAAAAAAAACATTGTCATTCTTTCATAAAACAATAAATATAATCTTTGCATGAATAAATCCCTAAGAAAATAGTTCAATCTTAATTAGATCAACAAAATCCCATTAAAAATACAATATGAATTCATAAATTCTAACGTTTGTTGGTAAAAACACTTCAATGAAAACAATGAAACATCTAAACCAAGGGGAGACATAATCCAATGACCAAAATCTACACAAAATTCCCCAAGTTCTAAGGAAGGGAATAATCCATGGAGCTTAGGAAAGGGATGAAGTGACGAAAGCTCAAAGTGTCACATACTTGATGGCAGGGAAGATGTTGAATTGAATACCCATATTGATTAAGATGTCCTCCAAAAAACCAAAACGAGATGAAAGGTCTAAAGAAACTATATTTTCAAGGAATCAAGTTGAAGTATAGCTCAATATGGATGATTGCATAGTTAGTTTGGAAGTTGTGGATCTAGGGAAGGATCCCTCATTAGTTGTAAATAATTGCATGTGGATTGCAATCTACTAATGAAGTTATGATATAGAATGTGAAATGTTGTTCAAAGTGTTATGTGAGATTGTGTCATTCTAACTAAAATGTTTGAAACTAAATTAATTGATTGAATATATGCAAGTTATTAAAAATCACATTTCAAATTGTAGTTTGCCTTTCCCTGATTTTGACTTGCAACCACATTGTCTTTTCTTATTGACCAAGCTCAAGAAACTATGTTTTCTCTTGATAGTGATCTTAGATGCAGTTATAGTATTGAAAAACATTATGTTATATTCTTGACGTGCTTTGCCTATCAAGTTGTTCAATGCATATGCATGTTCCAAATTTGTAGGTATTATGGATCTCAATTTCTCATGATTTGATGAGTTAACACATTTCATCTTAATTTCACGAAAGCGTATATGCATATATAAAGAAGTTGCGCATATACAAAATCTTTTGTATATGTGCATATACAGAAGTTGTATATACACAAATTTTGTATATGTTCAACTTTCATATTTGCGCATATCTTCCATATATGCATATTACAAAAGTTGCGCACAACTTATGTATATGCGCAACTTCTGTATGTGTATATACGGAAGATATGCGCGAATATGAAAGTTGCACATATGCAGAAGATATGCACATATACGGAAGATGTGTGCATCTTCCGAATATGTGTAGCGTTTGTATATGCGCAGATTTTGTATATATGCATTTTGAATATGTGTAGCTTTCGTATATGCGCAGTTTTTGTATATATGCATCTATCGTATATGTGTAACTTCTATATATGTGCATATGCAGAAGTTGTTCTCAACTTCAACCTCTGTATATGCGCAACCTCTATTTATGTGCATATCTTCCATATATGTGCATGTCTTTCGTATATACACAACTTCCATATATGTGCATATCTTCATTATATGTGTAACTTCTGTATATTTGTATATACAAAAGTTGCACATATATGGAAGTTGTTCATATATGAAAGATATGTCACGCAGAAGGTGTGTATATATATAAATTTTGTGAATTTTGTATATTCGTAGCTTCCATGTATACATAAACTCTCTAAATAGGGAAACTCCCCTATTAGGAAACTCTCGAGATCTGAGTTTTAGATCACTGCAAACCCTGGATTTCCAAACCCTTCAACATTGATCATTCTTGAAAACCTCACAAAGACAAAAGGTAAATATTTATATTATTTTGTTATTAATCATTATTACTTGAAATGTTAAAATCCTTCCAAATTCATATTGCAAAAAAAATGAATACAAGATCCCTCTATATGTACTTTTTTCCATTTGGAAGTTGAAATGGTTCAACATCTGTTCTTTGGATGTGAATTCATAGATCAAGTATGAAATCATGTCCGTTCTCAGTTTGAAAGAGCCTCTTCTTTACTGGCTCAAGCTCCAGTAAATCATGATCCTGACACTTTTGCAGAAGCTTCCGGCCATCCACATTGGGAAGTAGCTATGAATGAAGAATATCATTCATTGTTGGCAAATGATACATGGGATCTTGTTCCTCTACCAAAGGGACGCAAACTTGTTAGATGTAAATGGGTTTACAGAAAAAAGTATGGACCAGATGGGAAAGTTGATAAACATAAAGCTCGTCTTGTTGCTAAGGGCTTTTCACAGGTTGAAGGCATTGACTACACTGAAACCTTCTACCCTGTTGCCAAAATGAACTCTATCCGCCTTGTTCTTTCCCTTGCTGCCTCTTTAAAATGGGAAGTCCATCAGATGGATGTTAAATCTGCCTTCTTGCAGGGGGACTTGCATGAAGAAATCTATATGGAACAACCCATTGGCTTCATCCAAACAGACTCCAGCCTTGTATGTCGACTTAAGAAATCTCTTTATGGTCTCAAGCAAGCTCCTCGGGCTTGGTATGCCAAAATGGATAACTTTCTTTTAAAATCTGCCTTTTCTAGGTGTTATTCTGACAATACTGTCTACACCAAGAAAGTGGGCAACTCTCTTATCATCCTTGTTCTTTATGTTGATGATCTTATTCTTACTGGTAGTGATCCCAACCTTATAAACCATGTGAAGTCCAGCCTTAAAAAGAAATTTGAAATGACAGACTTAGGACACTTACACTATTTTCTCGGTCTTCAAGTCTTGCAATCCAAGGAGGGTATTTCCCTTTCCCAGTCCAAGTATGCTTGTGATATTCTTCGTCATTTTCACATGGAAGATTGTAAGACAGCTCCTTCTCCCTTTCAGTCTGGAGTCAAACTTTCAGTCTCTTGTACTTCTCCCGAAGTTGATGCTACCTCATACCGTCAACTTGTAGGAAAACTCTTGTATTTAACCCATACTCGTCCTGACCTTTCCTTTGCTGTTGGCCTTGTTGCTCGTTTTATGCAAAAACCCCCGTGAAAGTCATTGGAAAGCAGCTAAAAGAATACTTCGTTATGTTCGAGGTACAATACAGTTTTGGATTGGATTCATTACAGTGCCAAAGCAGCTCCTCTATTAGTTGGTTTCACTGATTCTGATTTGGCTGGTGACCCTGATGATCGGAAGTCTACTGCCGGTTATGTCTTCACTCTTGGTTCAGGACCTATTACATGGGCTTGTAAGAAACAGGCTGCCATTTCTCTTTCGTCAGCGGAAGC
>APFE030129707.1:0-15692 GCA_000404065.3 Pinus taeda
AACCACCTTATTTATTACTATGGCCCATCCCATTATTACATTATTCCCTTGCGTACCTCCCTTTGTACCCCATATTATTGCCCCTAGGTACACTACATTTGTAATAATGGGATGGGCCATATTAATAAATAAGGTGGTTAGCCCGTATCATGTAAGGGACCACAAGTAGTTAGTAATAATGTAATAGGCCCATGGTACTAGATAGATGGTATTGAGGGAACCATGGTATTGACCCATGGTATTGTATGTATGAGGCATATATAGAGGCTAGAGACTCCCCATTGAGGGATGTCAATGATTATTGTATGAACAGGCATATGGCCTGTGGACTATTATCCTTCCTTAAGGAGAACACTCCACAAGCCATATGCCTGTTCATACAATAATCCTTGACATCCCTCAATGGGGAGTCTCTAGCCTCTATATAGGCCTCATACATACAATGCCATGGGTTAATACCATGGTTCCCTCAATACCATCTATCTAATACCATGGGCCCATTACATTATTACTAACTATTTGTGGTCCCTTACATGATAGGGGTTAACCACCTTATTTATTACTATGGCCCATCCCATTATTACATTATTCCCTTGGGTACCTCCCTTTGTAGCCCATATTATCCCCCCTAGGTACACTACACTTGTTATAGCTCTGATACTACTTATTATAGATCTGATCCAAATTTATAAGATAATATAAATAAACCCAAGAAATAACAAGATTTGAATAGATAGAAATGCTTCTCTTTATTGATCAAAACCCTTAAGGTAGGGAAACACCATACATTTACTCCTTAAGGAAGGAGAACGCTCCACAAGCCATATCCTTGTTCATACAATAATCCTTGACATCCCTCAATGGGGAGTCTCTAGCCTCTATATAGGCCTCATACATACAATACCATGGGTCAAATACCATGGTTCCCTTAATACCATCTATCTAATACCATGGCCCATTACATTATTACTAACTACTTGCGGTCCCTTACATGATACAGGTTAACCACCTTATTTATTACTATGGCCCATCCCATTATTACATTATTCCCTTGCGTACCTCCCTTTGTAACCCATATTATCCCCCCTAGGTACACTACATTCTACCCCCCTTAACATGTTTCGTCCCCGAAACATGGGAAGAACACAAATAATAATATAGACTCAAAAGAGTAGTCCACTGGTACCATGCACGTGCATCTAGCCATCCAAGAGAAAGGTGAACCCTCGATCTCGTTGGTGCCTCGCTCACTTAAGATGGATGTTGACCTTGGCAGCTCTTCTGTGTTGATGTGTGGTAGGTGGATCTTCGCTCCTCTCTATCTATCATGCGGGGGTTGTTGTCCTTGTGGCTAATTTGTTGCCATCTTGTTGGTTGTTTTCTTGCGGGATGATGTGGGTGGTGGTATGCTGAAGTTTTAACCCATAGTGTCTTGTTATTTAATTCACCACCTAATGGAGCCTGATTGGTAGTTGGTACATGTTGTGGTGTCTTTTGTTGTTGCTTAGCTTCTAATATTACTTCAACCACTAAGTCCTCCTCTAATGTATCAATACATGTAACCTTTTCTGCTTCAGCCTCCTTGGACTCCTTTACCTGGTTTGATGTTTGTGTTTGATTATCAACCATCAAAGGCTCATCATCTGATATACCCATGGTTCCCTCAATACCATCTATCTAATACCATGGGCCCATTACATTATTACTAACTACTTGTGGTCCCTTACATGATACAGGTTAACCACCTTATTTATTACTATGGCCCATCATATTATTACATTAGTCCCTTGGGTACCTCCCTTTGTACCCCATATCATCCCCCGTAGGTACACTACAAGCATTGAAACCAGGAAAAAATCATTTTGTAGAAGGGTGCCCAGAAAGGGGCAATTTATAGAACATTTAATTTAATATATGGTTTTTATGTGTTTTTGGGCTCCTTATTGGTCCAAATTAGATTCTGGAAGAAGTTGGGTGATTAGGGCTTAAGATGAATGTAACTAGGGTGTGTGATGCCATTTTAACACTTATTTGATGGCTATAATCTATTGTGCATGTTTTGAGGGTCTATGAGTAGTGTGCAAATGTTTTGACTACATGGTGCAAACAAGGGTTAAGAAGGGGTATGAGTAACTAGATTGGTGAATTGGTTCTAGTAGAGCATGTGCAGTGGTATGACAACCTGTAACAGTGATTTATATGAGTACTTACTACAGTGACAGTGGTTGTAGGATATGATTGCAATTGCAATGACAGTGGTTGTAGTTTATGCCAATGACTACAATGGAACTTGTTAATCAAGGAGAATTTATATGCTTCTCATAACCAACCCCTCAAATCTCACAAGAGCGAGTGAGATAATGGGACAAGCTTGCCTGAAACTTGATGCCCTATGTTGTGGCTAACTTTGAAAATATTTACAAGTTTTCATTGATTTAAGAAGATAATATACAACAGATTTAAACAAAAACTGAAAATAAAACTTAGTATCTACAAACAATGCCTGAAATTTCGTAAAGAATTATGTAATATATGTATTTATGTTAAGAAACAACAAATAGAAGATGAAAATGAGACATAATCAACAACAAACTAATTATTGTTTTAACGATTTTCATCCTCTAATGAATATAGGGCCTCAACTGCATTAAATTGGTAAATAAAGATAAATGATTGCAAATAAAAAAATGAAATTTTATGAGAAATACAAACAACATATATAGAGAAAAAAAACAAGAATGAATTTATTAATTAAAAGTTTGTGAGTACAACATAATCAAGAGGAATATTCCTGCAAATAATCATTGACCAAATCATATTCTAAATATTTGCAATGTAAATAAATCATATACAAAAGTTTTGGAAAGAAAATAAAGAACGAGACAACCTTCAAACACAATTATATGTTCTGATACAATGATTGATAGTCTATTTCTATGCAAGATTAATGGTTGTTAGCATTGGCCAATTAAAAATTAGACCTTCAAACAACAAATGAAATGATAAAAAACAAGTTACCTAAAATGATGTCCAAATAATGAGTGGAGTTGTTCATTTGATTGTATCTTCCCTTCGAAAATGATTTGTTGCCACATAAAAATCAAAAGGAAGGAATGACAACTTAGACTTAGTGCATACCTCTAACTGTAGTATTTGTTCTCCTCCTTCATAACTCCCTCCCTCTTTTATGTTTCTTCGAAGTGATTAGACAATTGAACCACTTTGAATAATTTACCATAATGTACCATCTAATCAAGTTTTGATTAGAATTCAAGGGAAAATTATTATATTTAAGTTTTCAAGTAGGTGGGAGCCTCCTATTCCATAATTCATTCGATATGACTCTTTGATATAAACTTTTAACCCATATGATGAACATAAAATACATGTGCCATACAAATCAAAGACAAAATTAATCATGTTGCCATAAAATATGCATAAGAAAACATAATTTATGTGTCTTCGTAAAACAAAATATCATTGTCTATGCATATGCATGCTAAGCTAACATCATCAAACAATAATATATAATTTCATTTTGCCTCCCAAAAAATCTTATTTCTCCATCATCATCATGATTAGTACGTGTATACATTCTCCAAAATTTTCATGCATCCTCAAAAAAACATATAACAGATACATTACAAAATCCCAAAAATTCAAACCATATATAAGTGTTGTAAACCATCCTTATAAACATATATATAACTGCCATAAGTTTGTTAAAACTATTTTTGATAAAGTGAATCAAAACAGAAAGAGAAATGAAGTATAATCCAATTGTACATAAACTCAATCTCTAAAAAAAAAAACTATAAATAGGCATTATGTCTTGTTAGAGGGAGCACTTTCAACTTTCTTCTTATGTTGGAGAGGATGGGATCTGACATAATTGGAAGAATCGTGGGAGGAATCTAATCTAGTGACCTACACTTTTTTTGTTTTCAATTGTTGGAAACAAGTTGAGGTGGCTTGGTGGCATGCTTGAAGCACTGAGCAACAGATTGAGAAAGAATAATATTATGTTTGGAAAGTTGTGTAGCAGATGGAGAGGGTTGGTCAATAGGCCTAGAAGTCTGGGCCACTCATTGTGGCATGGGGATAACATGAGAAATAGTTTATTGCAATTGATGTGAAACATGAGCTTCAAGAGGGGGAGGAGGTGTTAGGAATAAGTTTGTTGGGCACCCTTGAACTGAACGTAATGGTTTTGGTTGGATTATGTCTTTCCAACCATCATTGGCAGGCACTGTAAGATGTGAGGTGGCACATGGATACCAATACTTGGCCTTTTTTGAATGGAAGGTTATGGGGGCTAAACACTAGGTTGAAAAATAGGTTGGGCAATGAGCTAGCCAGTAAGGTTTACAATATGTTCTGTCACGCCTAGGGTGAACTAATTCCTAGTATCCACATATTTATTTCCCCATCCCATTTTTTCTTGCATTATAGGATGAAACTTGTTTGTTTTCATAATTTTGTTTCATCAAATGAAGGGATATATGTATAGAAAAACAACATGATGTGTCCAATGATGACTCATGACAAGACATGACATGAAACCGATGACATGGATTGCATGATGATATGGAAATGTCAAGCCACTCTTTGTTGCTGCTATATTCATGCCTTCTTGAAAGATAGAACATGTCCTTCTCCTTCCTCCTCCATAAGGCTTGAAGATAGGTGTAGGTTTTAACCCCGTACAGAAATTACCTGCATACGAATTTCTTATTATCACAGAAAAATACAAAATGCCCGAGAGTATAACAATAATACACATATACACAGAGATTTCCCAGCTTGATCCCAAACCGGGAACTACCAAGCTTTGACTTTTCAGTTATGTTCCCTTCAATGTTACAATACAATATTATACATGCCGAAGCAATCCATACCATGGACTGAAAACCATCGCGTCCAAAACCATGGACCGAAAACCATAGGTAGGTTCGCCCAACCTAATATAGGGTCCAAATTTTTTCTTCCCGGGGCGCTGCCCCGAACCCTGTAGAGGGGAGCTACTCGCCCCCCTCAAACCCCTCGGACAGGGGGGCTGACGCCCCCCCATGACCCCCCCGCTGTGCAATAGGCGCAACGAACGGGGGGCTCCACCCCCCCTCTAACCCCCCGGTTCACTACGTAGGTTAGTCGTGGAAAGAATATAACACAACCCACCAATCTCCCACTTGATGGATAAAAAACATACATTTACATGGGTCAATTCTTCAAAATTTCATGATTACATGTGAGTCCTAAGATATCATTAAGTAATTGATGAAAAAACAGAAGGAAAAACACAAATTGGGCAGTGAAAAACTCCATGTAAATTTGACTTATCAACTATTGAAGTGGTTCAGTTGTTCTCATGCGTACCTCGCAATTTCGCTAAGAAAAATAGTTGTCCTGTGCCCAAAATAGTTATCCCCAATGCAAGAACTTCCCATTCACTCCTTGGCTCTTGGTAATGGTTATAATGTAAGTTTTGAGAAAACAACTAGAAGGGTGGTAGCTAGACTTGTCAAATATCCCTAAAGGTTCATAGAGAGAGTGCAAATAGTGTGCCATAAATGTGATATCCCTTGGCTTAATGTTTTTTTGTAATTAAATGTGTGGAAACTACATTGTAGATTTGCAAATGCTTATGAAGTTTTAATCAAAATCACAAGACAAAATCCTACTCTACTGCTCTACGGACATTAATTCACAGTCTAGAACAAAAAATTTAGACATGCAATAAGAAATAACACACATAAAACAAGTATTTTTCTTGGGTAAAGAAAACTGCTAAAAAACCTAATTCATGCTTGCATTAAATCAAAAGAATAGAGATGTATTACAATTTCTTTTCTCATCTGAGCACACCTTGCAAGTGCATAACCTATCTCTATGCTTACTGAAATGCTCTGACCCAAACTTAATCAAATTTTACCTATGCCTGAGCTCCTATTTCCTTGCGCCGTTCCTTGAGAAATTAGGCCCCTATTATTTAGGAAATTTCTCAAATTAATTGCGCAATTCCTTTAGGTTGGTTCTCTGACTGCATGCAACACATGTACACTCAAGACTAGTTTACAACTGATGTGTACACTGCCTTGGAATCTCCACCTCAACTGGGTAACTCGAATTCTTTGCATGCACTAGATATCTTTGGTTGATTGATCAGTTAATTGGATGATCACTGAGTTTGACTAATGTCCCACTACTTAATTGACCTTCCACTAGTTCCTCCAAAAGTTGGAACTAGTTTAACTGAAAGCAACCTTGGATAATTTACCTTGATTACTACAAATTAGCAATCACACATGCTGAACTAAAATCTAACTCCTCCAACATGAATTTTCTGAGTAAACTAGGTGAGAGAAGCCATGTCACACAAGTTAACATCATCCAAGTTGCCTGTTGATGTGGAAATTCAAATTTTCTCAATTTAATCAAGGCAAAATCAAATTGAGAATTTATTATTGCATTTTTCAACAAAATGTGCATAAGTTTATTTATGGTTAAGTATGTTACATTAAAAGAAAGATGGTTATTTTAACTATCAATAATTTATTGTTGATAATCACTGGTTGTAAAGTTGTAATTATTATGTTTTATTTTGTGAATAAAGAAAATCTAGAAAATTAATTGCTTAGTATAAGTGGCTGAAAGAGAAAAAAACCCATCAAGAAGTCCTAGGCATCTAATTTGAATGATTAGATTTAATGGAAAATTATGATATTGGCCAATTAATTGATTCCTAGAAATTAGAATTTGTCCTCAAGAGTGGGAAACAAGAGCTCATTAATGAGCAAATAACTACCTGCTATCTGTTGGTGAGGTGGAGGTAGTTATTAACCACCAAAAGAGTGGTAGATGGGCAATATTTGTTGTTTTTACTCACTTTTGTCTCATTATTTTGAGATTAAAATAAAGACTGAGGAGAAGCAAGTAGTAGAGAATAGAGAAAATAATTGTAAGTCTAGCTACTCAGAGGAACATTGGTTGTGTACCAATGTTCTTTAATTCCTTTTAGATAAAACAAAGAGAAAAAGTAGATTATTAAATTGATAAATTTGAGGATATGATATTTTTGTGTTTTATATTATTGAATGCATGAAAACTCAATAATAAGGACATATAGGTGTTTCATGTATGTTAGTATGAAATTTATTGGAAGGTGTAACAAAAACATTCCACTTAAGTCACTAGTGACAAGTGATCCTAACAACAATCTGTGGTTGCTTATGCTTTAGATATGCAATAGAAAAACATGTAATAAAAAGATATATGTGATCCAAAACAACAAACAACAATATATATCCAGTGTAATAACCCAATATGGAAATACTTTTAAATGAATAATAATCTTTATTGATTACACCTGGTGAAGGAGATCTGCAAAAAGGGTTTGCAAATCCCCCTTCGTGGGTTGGGTCCTTTGATGTCCTTGATGCTTTAGTAATCTATTCTCTCTCTCAATATGTGAAAACCCCAAAAACATTGTGTAGAACTCAAGTGGGAGCTCAAATGCAATAAGATAATAGTGGTGACGATGATAATGATTATGGTGAAGAATGAATGGAAAACCCTCTTATTTCTATCAAAGTATTAGGTTGATCTCAAAAATGGAAAATAATAAAATATTATTGACCAAATCAAGATCTAACCATTAGGAATACTTTATTATATTTTTTGAGAGGTAAAATATATTCAAAATGACCAAATATCTTTATTTAGAAATAATTAACAAATACAATGATTTATTAATTATTTCACGAGGATTAAGAATGGTGTGAAATTGAAATAATTATTAAATAGTGATTTAACAATTATTCCAATAATAGAATTAAGGAATAATAAATAAATGGTGATTTATTTAATTATCCTAGGTGATTTAGTCAAGTGTGACAATGAATAATTATCAAACAATTATTTAATAATTATTCTTGGAGAAAGTTAAATAAATAATGATTTATTCAATTATTTTCATGTGGTTTTTAATTTTAATAAGAAATAATTTAATAAAAATGGTTTACTAAATTATTTCCCATGGTGAAAGTGATTTTACTATGGTAAAATTAATCCTACATGGTGTATTTCAATCCACCTAGTTAGAAATAGCTAAGTGATCATTTTTTGGTGATAACAATGTAGCTATAAGAAAATATATCTTCATAGGATGCCCTTGAATTATTTATGTAAAAGTAATTACTATTTATATACATGAATAAATGTATAAATAGATATAATAAATTTAATTACTACATAAATTCCAGAGTTGTACAGTAATAGGAAAACTTGAAACAAAAAAGATGCAAACAAAGCCAAAGATTCCATATATATGTAACTCTCTCTTTCTCTCTCTGGGTCCTCCTTCAGCATGACAAGCTAATAAATTCTCACATGACGTGGCATACAAGTATCCCTCAACATAATGGTAGCAAGGATCTCAACCACAAAAACTTCATCTTATCAAATCAGAAGAAAAACATGTCATCAATGCATCATTTACCTCCAGTTTCGGGGATGGCTTGAAAATGTGAAGCTCTATTGACAAAATGCACTACACCGTTAAATTCGTGGCACTAAATTGTGTCAAACGATTATAAACTTGACCTCATTCCAACACCATCAAAATTTGGGCACTTAGGAATCTTGAAGATTCCCTCACATATTCCTTCCTGGATATGGGTGAAAATTCCACTGCTCGGATGAAAATTCTAAGCACACCACTGCACTCCTTACAAACATCTATGAAAAAATACTATAAAGTCGAAATCATTTCACCTGTGTCAAAAATCAACGTCTAAGGGAGTCTTTTAGATTCCTCAATATTCTGTAAAGTTTCCTCACTGCTGACTTCCTGGAATTCTGCTACTCAGATGGGGAAATAGATTACACCATCATGTTCCCTATGAGATTCTGGTTTGTTTGAGTATAAAGTTGACATGATTCGGTCACTGTGAAAAATCACCCTTTAGAGAATCTTTTAGATTCCTCCAAGATTATGCACGGAATATTTTATGGAATATTCCCCTAGAATATTCTCAGCTCGAAAAATGTGCCCGACTTGGGTGCAGTTCCGCCTCTGGGTTCCACAATCGCTCGACCTCTTCTCTATTGGTCTTTCGAATGGAAAATGTTACGGTTTATGTAATATTGGTGGGCGAAGTTTACACAACCAAGTCATTGGCTCATTGGTAACTGGTGGCAAATTAAGTGTGTTTGTTGGGGGTGGACCGAGTTAAAAATCCATTGCACCCGAATTATGGCTTGGACTTCGTATTAAATGGTGACACTTTTTTTGAATAAAATGCGGTATGGTTATGTTTTATGGTTGAATATGGGGTCACCCATTGGCCGGCTGACCCACATGGGTCGGGCGGGTTTGGACTCTGTCGGCCCCATCACTTGTTGATAGTTGTCAAGAAGGGTGCGTCCACCAGTCGGTGGCAAGCCCACCACATTAGATATATACATATTCTATTGGGACTGTTGGGGGTAGCGGGGATGGTGGCCTGCCACCCCATATAAATATATATATATATATATAACACATTAGTTAAAATTATGGACCTTGTTTGTAAGGTTTATTAGGAAAATTAAGGAGGCAACAAATTCACCCTTTCCGACCATTGTTTTTTGTGCGTCGTCCCTTCACCAAATTGTTGCCTCGTTAGCGATTACCACTTGAGCTAATTTGACCAAAACTTTGACTGTGAATATCTTGAGCATACGAGCTCAGATTTGAGTGTCGTTCAAGTTGTTGGAATCAATACGACGAGCACTACGATATGGTCTTGGTTTGGGTGAAATATAAGAACTTTTAATTTTGAGTTATTTTGAGCCACTTTTGAATTCTAAGTGTTTTTGGAGCCACCTAGATCACATATATATTGTAGAATTTTTCCTACAAATCAGCTAGCTTTAATACCATGTAGAAATTTTTCTACAAATTAGCTAGCTCTAATACCATGTAGAGATTTCCCACCTATAGATCACTTGGTAATGCAATGTACTAAAGCAAAACACTTAATCTACTTCTACAAAATATTTAGCGAAAGTTTAATCAACCATGAGCAACATCATTAAGAACATATATAACTGATATGGAGAACTCAAACACACATAACACAGAAGATATAACTAGGGGAAAGAATTAGCCTAAAACCCCATCTCTGTATTATCATACAAGTGGAAATATATCCGGATTACACAAAGCCTTAGCTCGGAAGCTATCCAGCTCTCAGTACAAAGGCTTCTCACAAACCTTCTACTCTGCACTCCAAGCCTCCTATTTCTATGCACAGTTTTTTCCTGGGTCCTCCAGTTGCAACTTGTGTGATTCTCACCTCACACACAACACTGACCTCTAAAATAATTGCACAAACTTGAAAGAGATAAATCCTCATCATGGATGAGCTTCCTTTATAGGAAAAATATTCATCCAACTGATAGTACATTGTCCCTTCTCTGATCTCAACTGGGTCTCTGACAGAACTGACATGCATCAATTATCCATGAGGGAATGCTCAGTTATCTGAAATAATAGTTGTCACATGCATGCAAGCATTAACAAATTATATCTCATTAATTTAACAACTTGTTAAATTAATCTAACTGGACTTGACTCAGTTAACTGAACCAACTAATTACAACTCATAATTACAACTCATACTTATCTCTTTAACTAATGAATAAATTCACCAATTAATAGATAAATTGTTGCATGTCCTCACATAGAGTTCAAGTTTGTTTTTCCTTAACTAAGTAACTCATGGAGATTATAATTAATATTTTAAATTGATGTTAAGACCAAATTCGTTTTTACTTCCTATAGATAGATCAGGGATTGCTATAAATAGGAAGGGACCTAAAAATGCTATTTTTAAAACTTTCTATTTTTAGCAGTTTCACCTCTCACCCAAGGTGGCCAATGACCTCACTGGCCAAATTGCTATTTTTAGACATGCTATTTTTAGGAGTCCTATTTTTTGCACATTCTAAATTTAACATTTCTTGTTGCACATTTTTCAACACTCCCTCTCAATAAGAAAGGCTTCCTCTCAAACCCAATCATGTAACTCTAGAATGTTCTGCATGCAACACATCTACTCGGTCCACTTGCTCCATCAACACTTGGAACAAAAACACTCCCAACTTACCACTCTGTTGGGCTAGGAACACACTCTGATGCTGAAGCTCTACCTGTTGCTGACAAGTGTTCCCTCTCTGACATCTGCGCTACTGCAACATCTCTATGCATCTCGCACCATTACACACCTCTCTGTGCCACCTAGCACTGTGCAAAACACTTGTGTCTCTCGCATTGCTGTAGCCTGCTAGTTATGCATTGTCCTGGGATTCCCTACATTGTCGCACTCTCTGCCACTCCATCCGCATCTATCTCTACCCAATCAGTCAGTACCTGCTACTCCACATCGAGGCTCCTGTAGCAAGGTCTCATCCAAGAAGTTGGGTACCTCAAGGATCCTGCCACTCCTCCTTGGGACAATCACTCTATATCACCCCACCTCCTACCTGGAAGTATGGCTACATGTGATCCCTTTGCCCACCTGGCTTGAAGTTTTCCCCTACTAGAGGTCTCTGCATGAGTAGATGTCTCTACTCGATTTCCACTCAGATTCCCCTGTTGTCGCTGCTCCACAACCTCTTGAATATGTGGCACCAATCGTGGCTCCTCCACAATTGTCTGAGACTTCTTTTGACGTTGCATGTTGAGAGGTAATATACTTTTCCTCTCAACCACCAAGTCTCTAAATTTTTCCTTACTCCTCAAGGCTTTGCATGCATCTTGTACCTTAAGTGCATATAGGTTCTTGGCTAGCACACCAATCTATTTTCACTTACCCGCCGTCACGAAATTTTCTAGAAAAAGAGCTGATTTTAAATCAGCGATATTTCCCTCATCCAAACTCTAATTCAGCGGATTTATTTATTTATTTATTTCGCAAGGAATCCAAATCTTCTAATTGTTTCTGAAAATTTTGTACAAAAATTTTTCAGATCTGCTCTGCACCTCTCAGCCCAAAACTCAAAACTTTGAAATCTCCTCTTCTTGTATATTGTTCTTCCTTGATCACCTATGCTCCGATACCATGTAGAAATTTTCCTACAAATCAGCTAACTTTGATACCATGTAGAGCTTTTTCTACAAATCAGCTAGCTCTAATACCATGTAGAAATTTCCCACTTGTAGATCACCTAGTAATGCAATGTACTAAAACAAAACACTTGATCTACTTCTACAAACAATTTAGCGGACACTTAATCAACCATGAGCAACATCAATAAGAACACATATAACTGATATGGGGAAATCAAACACACATAACATAGAAGATATAACTAGGGGAAAGTACTAGCCTAAAACCCCACCTCTGTATTATCATACAAGTGGAAATATATCCGGATTACAAAGGCCTTAGCTCGGAAGCTATCCAACTTTCAGCACAATCCCTCTGATACTCATAGACTATCAAAGGTTTCTCACAAACCTTCTACTCTGCCCTCCAAGCCTCCTATTTCTATGCACAGTTTTTCCTGGGTCCTCCAACTGCAACCTGTGCGATTCGCACCTCACACACAACACTGACCTCTGAAATAATTGCACAAACCTGAAGGAGATAAATCCTCATCATGGATGAGCTCCTTTTATAGGAAAAATATTCATCCAACTGATAGTACACTATCCCTTCTCTGATCTCAACTGGGTCTCTGACATAACTGACATGCATTAGTGATCCATGTGGGAATGCGCAGTTATCTGAAATAATAGTTGTCACATGCATTCAAGAATTAACAAACTATATCTCTTTAATTTAACAACTTGTAAAATTTATCTAACTGGACTTGACTCAGTTAACTGAGCCAATTAATTACAACTCATCCTTATCTCTTTAACTAATGGATAAATTCACATAAACTATTGCATGTCCTCACATAGATTTCAAGTTTGTTTTTCCTTAATTAATTAACTCATAAAGATTAATTAATTAATATTTTTCACTATTGTTAAGACCAAATTTGTTTTTACTTCCTATAGATAGACCAGGGACTACTATAAATAGGAAGGGACCCAAAAATGCTATTTTTAGAACTTTCTATTTTTAGTAGTTTCACCTCTCACCCAAGGTGGTCAATGACCTCACTGGCCAAACTGCTATTTTTAAACATGTTATTTTTAGGAGTCCTATTTTTAGCACATTCTAAATTTAACATTTCTTGTTTGCACATTTTTCAACATACATTGACAGGTCTGATATGGGTTACTATTAAAAAACAAAAATATGGTTTCAACTTAATGAAAAATTCTTAATGGAGAGGATAGAAACCCTCATCATGACTGTAAACTGGTGACGAATTAAAATTAAATTAGAACTGTAATAAGTTCATTATTTCAAGAGCCTCTTAAGAACAATCTTGGAATAACGGGAGATGCTGCGAATTTGGCCGGAGGGTTCCTGAGCTTGCATTTTTGCAGCCATGTATGTCAAGGAGATTTGTCTGGAGGGTTTCAAATCCTACGCCACAAGAACGGTGGTGCCAAATTTCGATCCGTTTTTCAACACCATAACGAGGCTGAACGGCTCCGGCAAATCGAACATCTTGGACTCCATCTGCTTCGTGCTGGGAATCACCAATCTGCAGCAGGTGAGGGCGTCGAACTTGCAGGAATTGGTGTACAAGCAGGGCTAGACCGGCGTTACTAAGGCCACCGTGTCCATTGTCTTCGATAACTCCAATCGAAGCCACAGCCTCATCGACTACGAGGACTGCAGCGAGATCACCGTCACTCGACAGGGCTTGACGATAGATGGATCGGAGCTCGCCCACCTCAGGGACTTCCCCAAAACGTCGTTCCGAGGCGTAGGCAATGCGCAGGTGGAGACAGAAACTTTTTACATTGAATATCAGAATGTTGCTCTGTTTATTTTTGGCGTAGATCTGGGTTCCCTCCCACCATGGAGTTCCGAATGGGAGCCATTCCCATCGCTCCGCGGCTCCCTGCACAGATCAAGCCCTGGACTATTAGATCTAGATCTCTTTATGGTAAATCGACCCTATTTTATCCCGATCCAGGGGAATATGCGCAGATCGAGATCGGGGTTCTTCGAACCAAAAACCTGCATGGCGGATCAGGCCCATATGATAAATCGGACTCAACCCATATCAGATCTGGTCGCCCATCCATTGATATGGGACATGCAAAAGCCACAAAGCAAAATCTCTGCATCAGATCCATCAATTACAAGAGTTGGAACTCCGGCAGGAGGATTCCAAGTATTTTTTCCCTGCATACTTAATGCTTGCGCCACCCGGGGCGATCAAGCCAAATGCAGAGAAGAAGTTTCTCCCTTTCCTCGCCATGGATCGAAGGAACCCTGGATCTGTTTGAACCAGGCAGCAGGGGCCAGATCTGAACCAGATCTGCTTGAAGAATCACTTGCTTTTCAAATCCAAGTCACCCTCTCGGGCAAGACGACAATGCAATGGGCACGCGCTATGGATCTTGTGCAGGACCTCGTGCAAAATCTTGAAAGCCGGCTAGGAATCCCTTCCTATTACCTCAGACTGCTATACAAGGGTAAGCAACTCACGAATACCCTTACTCTTTCCTATTACAGCATTCAAAGGGATGCCTCTATTGTGGCTACATTTCGTTTGAGAGGTGGTTCCTTTAGGCAGACCTCCTCTGCCCCTTCTTTCTCCTATAAAGATGCTGTCCACAAAGATGCTGCCCATTCACAACCTTCTCCATCAGCAGGCCATCCATCTGAGGCTCCAAAGCCCTTTCTGGTGGACAAATCAGAGGACATTCCTTCTATCAATCTCTCCCATCCTGGGATTGATGATCGATATCAACTTTATGTAGAAGCCGCTCTTGTATGTAGATTCAATGGGCTATGGCCTCACACATCAAATCTATACCAATGGATTCATACCAATTGGACTAAAAAAAGCGAGATACACTTATGTTCAAAAGGATTCTTCATTGTGGTTTTTGACCGAGATGAAGATTATCAGAAGGCCTTAATGGGAGGCCCTTGGTTCTGGGGCTCGGCAGGGCTTTTTCTTACTCCTTGGTTTCCAAACTTCGACCCTTCTACAGCTGTTATCACCAAGATACCCATTTGGGTCAGGCTCCCGAACCTTCCAGTGCATCTATGGCACGTTTCGGTCTTCTTAGCAATTGCAGATACTTTAGGAAGATACCTGGCTGTAGACTCTTCGTGGAAGGAAAATGGGCTCTACACATATGGTAGATTCTGTGCAGAAATAGATATAAGCAGAGGACTGCCGGATCAGATTAATCTCAAGTATGGAGATTTCCATTGGACTCAAACCTTGGATTACGAGAACACAGCTTTCCGCTGCCGCCATTGTCATCAAACAGGACATCTCCAAAGTTCCTGTCCCCAGTACCTCGACAAAAGGAAGACTCCTAAGCGCAAACCCAAGTCCAAAAGTTGGAACCCATGTGCGCCTCCTCCGCCTATGGAAGATTCAGACTCCACCAGTTCAGATGAGGAAGAAATAGTTGCAGACGGAATGAATGTTGAGATTCCGCTGGACGCTCCCTTGGATGATCCGGCAAACCCCTCCGTCTCTCAGATTTCTCAGAAACGTGCTCATCTCACTTCTTCCTCAGATTCTGAGAAGGATGCTCCACCACCAGGGCAGAA
>APFE030129715.1:0-30971 GCA_000404065.3 Pinus taeda
TTCAACCTCCCCTCCTCTGGCCCAAGGCCTGTATTTATAGTATTCTAGAGGAAGTTATTCAGTTCCAACATCAATGGGATACTCCCTCTTTTGGATGGGGTAGCTCCCTCTTGATGGGATAAGTTCCTCTATCATAGGGATGCATGAACCATCTGGAGGCGCTCAATACACGTCAAACACTCTTCTAGAAGGCTCTAGAAGTGACCACAAGTAACTTTTAAAAGATGAAACTCCTTTTGACCTTTACGGGGGTACGCACCCAAGCTTTAGCATATAGAGCGTATAAATACACAGGTACAGTGTATTTGGAGTGCGTACCCGCAGGCAAGGTAGAGAGAACCTGCGTACCCAGAGATAAACATGTTTTCAAGTGACTTCCTCTCTTTTGAAGTTTTGACATGAAGAGCAGAGGTATGGGGCTTGACAAAGAGGACAATATGGCTATTGATGGGGCCATATAACTGCAGATAGTCAAGGTGACAAAATTCAGTGTAACACTGCCTATAAGATGTCAGTATGAGTGGTCCTAATTGACCCACAACACCTATTCCTTTCATGAACTATTTGTGTTGGATAGAGAGGTGTAGAGGTTTTGTGGGTTCTCCTTTAATCCATAAGTCTATGCCATATTCCCTCTTTCGAAAAGTACTATGGGCTTTAGCCCATTTTATCTAATTAGTGGCAAAGGAAAGAAAAGATTGAAATTGGATATCCCCTATGAAGGGACCAAGATTACTATCTAAGTCATCCTCTAAGAAAAAATTATGCATGCAAAATTCGCACAAAAGGTGTTGAACCTGTTCATTCTATTCTTTGAAACACTTGAAAAAGTGTGGAGTGGTCTTTATTTTTGTTGACTTACCAACCTTAACATATTTAACCTTCAATAAGAGGTATCTTTCTAGCAGTGCATAGTTGGTGGCAGGTGCTCGGCATAACAAGGCCTCTGAGTAGAGAGAGAAAATAGTCTCAATTTTCTCCTTAGCCTTCTGCACCTTGGCCTATACTTCTTTGAATTTCTTCTGTTCATCCTTGTAATTAGTGAAAGTCTCATCCTCTGTTCCAATAAGTGTCTCAAATTGCTTTCGCAATTCCTAGTGGACTTGTAGTGGCAATACTTTTTCTTTATGCCGAGCCAACTCCAGTTGAGCCTTGCCTAGTTCATTTTGCAATTTTGTAATGACTGCTTCCCTTACTAGAGGAATGTAATCAGGTGTTTCCTCTGTTTGGACTTCATCATCCTATGTTACCATTAAGTCAGTATGGATAGCAGCCTCTGCCACTTCTCGGATCATAAAACAATCAACTTGGGTGTTTTCTTCAATATCAGTTTGAGCAACAACTTTATTTATTCCTTGGGGCATATAGAAGTCTTCCTTAATATTGTCTGCAGAATTGGTTTGGACAATAACAATAGTGGTGGGGAAATTTGTCTGGGTTTCTGCTGGGAAAACGTAAGGATATTTTGTCTTCATTTCACTACTCTTTAAAAGACATTGTTCTGTTTGGGTTTCTTTTGAAAAAACCAAAGGGGTATCGGTCTAGGTTTCAATATCTTCCCAAGAGCAGTGTTCTGTTTGGATCCCTACAATCTCCATTTCTGTTTTCACTTTCTGGACCCTAACTGCTTGCTTCAACCACTCTCTCAGCTTCTTAACTATTTTCTTCTGCTTCCAGTACATTTTGAGCATCTTCCTCAATCTATCCTTATATGTTTTCTTTGTCATTGGGTCTTTGATCGGTGGTGGGACATCTGTATTTACTTCAGGTTCAGGTGGAATTGTGACAATATCAGGTGGGGTCCTAATGGGACCGTGTCTCCCGATGGATTCTCACCTTCTAGATCTCTTTCTTCATGAGCTTCCCTCTCAAAAGACTCCAATGGAATGGTTTTTCCTGAGCAATGATCATTTTCAGGGTCTTCTCCTATATGGGCCTTGTCCTCCGAGGACTTCATAAAAGTAGTGCCCCTTGGTTGATTTTCACCTTCGAGGGTTTCTTCTATAGGATTTTCCTTTGTTGGGGGTTCTAGAGGAGCCGTAGCTCCTGTTTGATTTTCCTCCTCGAGGGTTTCCCCTACATGAACCTTTGCTTCAAGGGGATTCTCCATAAAAGGAACTAGTTCCCCCTGTCCCTCCAAATTACCATTACATAGCAAGGTTTCACCATGACCAAAACTACTAGCAGGAGAAGACTAGTTAGGGGCATAATTCTGCCCTTTAGAATTTCCAAATAGCTCTCTTCCTTCATCGAATGTCCCCATGTTCTCCAGTAGTTAGGCAACCTCTTCCCCATAATCTTGCAAAGGGTCATCTTGTGGACTTGGAGGGGGCATGTGAGATGGGCCTGGTCCTTCTATTTGAATTGGGGTGTGTCGCTATGATTTTACCCTTGCAGAGCGTCTTCGCTTTACTGGGCCCGAGGCTAAAGAGGGATTTTTTCTTTTCTGTGTCCTTTTCAGATCTTTCACTCTTGCCCACTGCTGTTCAATCTTTGGGTTTGCTACAGGTGGGGTCAAAGTAGGATTTACAAGGTTATCCCAAGTTAGTTGCTACTGGGCCAGTTCATGAATGATGATTAATTTGATTAGCCCATGATAGTTGATGACCAGATGTGGGTCCTTTGCCTTTATGACCTAATGAACAACGTCATGCAATACAAAATTTAAATAAAATGGTAAATTAACTGTGATTTTCTATTTGAAAATAGCTAACAATTTAAGTTGACGAGGTTTTACCACGTCGTGACGTTCATTGCATGTGATATACCTCTGCACAATGGTTGCCAATTCCTACCTGGGTTGTCTTAAAGCTGTAGGGTGAATCCCTTTTCCTTTTCACACTGATTGCTCATCTGGGTCCTAGAATACTGTGACTGCATCTTGTAGAAAAACATTTTTGTCTGTCCATCTCATTCCTTCTACTAGAAGTCTAGAGACTTCAGCTATGAATGCCTCGGAGACTATTATGTTCCTGCCTTTCACCATGGTGTGGCCATTCGGTAAATTCTGCAGAAATTCAAGTGTCATTTCCTCGCGAAATCCCTGCAATCTAGTCAAGTATTGTAGCCAGCCAATGCGCTCAAGAATCACACGAGCCTGGTCTGATACTCTGAGCACTGTGGGTTCACTTCGAATGGCTTTTCCTCCCATGGTTGTTGTTTTCCAGTGGTTGGTTCACTTGCAATTTTGCATGCACTCCTTTCACACTTTCACAGTTTGGAACAACACAATAGAATCTTAAAGCTATTGATAGAGCAGTGACGTTGTTTTGAGAGTTAATATCAAAGGCAGTTATGTTATTTGTCTCATCAACAATGTTTGGCATAGGATCATAATTAATTCGCATGCTACCCATAATGGTTGCCTTCCCCCCTGCAATCAGAAAATAGTTTGATAATTATTACACACGCGCATTCATAATGTAGTCGTTTAACCAGAAATCAACTTAATAATTAGCACACAAGCTATCCATAAATCATCGCACACATGATGTTCATAACATAGACCATCCCCCCTCCAATCAAAAAAGGGCATCCACGCCTGTTAAGCATGAAAAAAGGGGAAAGCGTCGATAAGTCATAAATGTAGGCGAACAATCAAATAAAAGCGGCATAAAATATGACAAAGGCAATCAAAGCAATACACGTCGAAATATTTGAAATGCCCGTAAAAAGAATAAAACAAAGATTTAGACCATTATGTAAATAGGTATTTACCTTAGGTGGAAAGGTGAAAAACGCATGACCAGTGATAAGTATTAATGACTATCGGTAAAGTGATTGGACAATAATGATATAATGCATATAAGATATAGGTTACCATGCATGTTGGTTAATTGAATTAGAAATGTTGTTCAAATGGAAAATTCTCCTTTAGAAATGAATCCATAGGTGGTAATAGGATAGAGAATATTTGGTAGTGTAACATAGTACTTGAATACCAAAAGAAGAGCCATTGCTGCCAGCTGGCATTCATAGCCTCGACAAGGTTACTTTTTAACCCCAAGAATGAGTCAGAGTCCTCCTTTTAGTTATTTGAATAATTCTCCTTATCCTTGCTATAAAGAGACCACTATGCTGGCATGGTAACCAGATAATCATAGTGCCATTCAATAGGATATAACAAAGTGATCAGGTTGGCTCGTGATGAGACCCCCTGTCCTTATGATGGTTTGAACTATCAATAAGGCCATTACCTTGGTGTGGTGGCCATAATGGAATGTCACCTATTACAACCTTATGATCATGGTAGGTTGGCTCGTACTGAGACCCCTTATCCTCTTTAAGACAATGTTTGTTGCATTTTCATATTTTTATCTTTTCATATTTTCATGCTTTTATTGTAAAGGGAGGGAGGTTCATTTACTCCTTAAGAGTCAGGGATGGCATAAAAAGTAAAAAAAAAATCCAATGAAAGTTATGCTTTTATCCCTATATCATCATATCAAATGGATTTTTCCATTTGAAAGTGTAAAACATAAACTAGCATGGTATAAGATAATAAATCATTTTATGATGTGTCCAAAGAAAAGATATTCAACCAATCATTGTATAGATGCACCATGTCTTCTTTGGAATAAAGATGACCATCAAAAGGTTTCATAAGTCATAATGGTATTAATATTACTGTTTTTCCTTATCTCATATACAAATTTCAAATCCAAACAGATGGCTTTCATTCAAAGCATGGAAAAAGAAGAAAATGGCAAAAAAGAATAACCGACAATGGAACAACAAAAAGAAATCAAAGTTATTCATTCTATCAAACAACAATTGTTCAATCGATTGAACAGTAGTTGTTCGGTTGATTGAACAACAAACACACAAAATTAATAGGTGTTGTTCAATTGATTGAACAACAATCGTTCAATAGTCTTAACAGCAGACACATACACAAAAATAATCAGTGATGTTCAATTGATTGAACAACAATTGTTCAATTGTTTAAACAACAAACACAAAAAAAAAAAATTAGGGTTGTTCAATTGATTGAACAACAATCATTCAGTCATTTGGACAACAAAGACACAAAAAAAATCACGGTTGTTCAGTTGATTGAACAACAATTGTTCAATCATTTGAACAACAAACCATGAAAGAGAAATAAATGTTGCTCAATTGATTGAACAACAATCGTTCAATCTATTGAATAGAAAAACATGCAAAAAGAAATCGATGTTGTTCAATTGATTGAACAACAATCGTTTAGTCGATTGAACGAAAAAATAAACAGAAAAAGTCGATGTTGTTCAATTGATTGAACAACAATTGTTCAATCGATTGAACAGCAAAATGTCAAAGAGAAATTGGTGTTGTTCAATTGATTGAACAACAATCATTCAATCAATTGAACAACAAAACACACAAAAAGAAATCGTCGTTGTTCAATTGATTGAACAGTGATCGTTCAATCGATTGAACATCAAAACACATAGAAAAGGGAAATCGATGTTTTTCAATTGATTGAACAACAAAACACAAAAAAATAAAAATCAGTGTTGTTCAATTTATTGAACAGTAATCGTTCAATTGATTGAACTACAATTATTAAACACACCAAAAAAACAAGAGAACTCCTCATATCTACATGGTGATGCCTAAATAAATTGCAACCAACTGTAAGAGAATATGTACATTATTTACAGTTGAAGAAAGATACATTTTTATGAAAACAAAGTTGTTGGGTCATCGCTCCCTGCAGCGAAAATTTTCATAGTGGGATCATCACATACCTGTTGACAAAAAGACTCTTTGGTGAGTGGTTTGTGATAAATACACACTTGATGTCCATTCACCTTGAAAGAATGGTCGGACTCATCAATGGTAGTCATAGTAAGCATGCCATTATTATGTACCTCTTGAATTTCATAAGGGAAAAGTCACCTTCTCTGTAACTTGCCCGGAAAGTCTTGGAATCTGGAATCATAGAGGAGCGCCCAGTCTCCTTTCTTAAATGTCTTATTTTTAATAAGATTTTCATGCCACTTTGCCCTTTGCTGCTGAATAATTGCGGTGTGTTGTTGAGAAAGTAGTCTAGCCTTTTCTAATTCATTTATTTATTGAAGTCATTTGGTTTGGGCCTCTGTTAGATCCAATCCCACTTCCTAGGTTGTTCTAAGAGTCTTTATTTCAAATTCAATAGGAAAGATAGGTTCTTTTCTAAATACAAGTTGGTATGGAGAATATCCAGTAGTATTTCACCAAGTTGTGCGATAGGCCCACAAGGCCTCTGGAAGTCTAGCAGCACAGTCGTGTCGATGTGTCGAAACTGTCTTGGTTAGAATTTCTTCTATGACCTTATTGGTGCTTTCAACCTGCCTATTCGCCTGCAGGGGATACATGGAAGTGACTCTATGTTTGATGTGGTGGTTCCTTAGAGTGGTTATAAGTTTGTGTCCTACAAATTTCCCTCCTCCATCTGTTATCACTTCCCAAGGTAAACCATATCGCACAAATAACCCAAAAAGGAAATTAATTACATCTTCTCATGTGGCCCTTGGAAAATCTATTGTTTCTACCCACTTTGTTACATAGTTTGTGGCAACCAGTATGTAGGACTTTTGGTTTGATAGTGGATGAAATGGGCCAACAAAATCCAATGCCCATCATTCGAAAGGTTCTATTACCAATTGGGGCTGCAGTGGCATTTCATCGTATTGGCTAGGTCAACCCATCCTTTGGCAATGATCACAATCCTGGACATATTTCTTAGCATCTTTAAAAATAGTGGGCCAATAATAGCCCATCTGTAGTACCTTATATCTCGTTCTATGATCTGCGAAGTGTTCCCCGCAGGGCTCATCATGGCAACCCTTCAAGGTGTCGTAAATTTCATCCTCACGAATGCATCTGCGTATACACATATCAGGCCTTGTATGAAAAAGGTATCCGCCAATCCAAGAAAATCGGGCGTTGTGCTCGACAATTTGTTTCCTTTCCCTTGTTGTCAAGTGTCTGGGAAACTTTCCTACTGCCAGATAGTTTGCTACATCTGCATACCATGGCGTTTTGACTGCTACAGAAAACAAATGTTCATCTGGAAACTGGTCATCTACAAATAATGGATCATTTATCTTTGGAACCCGAGACAGAAAATCAGTGGCTGGGTTTTCTTTCCTTGGGCGATATTTGATGGTGATATCAAACTCCTACAAAAGTAAAAACGAGCGAGTCACTCGACCATTTGTAATAGGTTTATTAGCTAAATATCTTATGGTGGAATGATCAGTATACAGAAAACCTTGATATCCATTTATATCATGTCTAAATCTGTTTATGGCATAAATGGCAGCTAAGAATTCCTTTTCTGTTACTGTATAATTAAGTTCAGTAGCAGTAAGATTTTTGTTGATATAATATATAGCATAAGGTTTTTTGTCCTCCTCTTCGCCGAGGACAGTGCCTGTTGTTGCATCTGACGCGTTCATAGAAATGTGGAAAGGCAGTTCCCAGTTGGGTCCACGCAATACTGGTGTCATTGAAACTAATTTCTTCAAATCTATAAAAGTTGTGTCACATTTATCAGACCATTTAAAGTCAACATTTCCTATTAAATCATATAAAGGCACAACAATTTGTGATTTTTTTTTATAAACTTAGAATAATAACCTGCATATCCAAGGAATCTACATACCTCCATCTGAGTACAGGGTATAGGTAGTAGGAGAATTACTTGTATATTTTCTTGATCTATCTATATCCTAGTGGGAAAGATGTAGTGTCCTAGGATTATGCCTTTTGTCATCATAATGTGACACTTAACATTGCTTAAACACAGCCTGGTGGTCATGCATCATTCCAAAACCTTCTCTAATGATTGTAGTGCTTGATCAAAGTCATCCCCATATGGGGTAAAGTCATTCATGTAAACTTCAATTCCTTCATTTATCAGATCAGTAAAAATGTTGAGTATGGCTCTTTGAAATGTAGTTGGGGCATTGCACAAGCCAAACGAAAATACTTTGTAAGCGAATGTACCCCACGGGCAGGTAAAGGTTGTTTTGTCATGGTCTTCAGGGGCAGTTTGAATCTGATTGTAGTCGTTAACTCCGTCTAGAAAAGAAAAAAATTGTTTCCCTACCAGAGTATCAAGGACTTGATTAATAAATGGAAGAGGGAAGTGATCTTTCTGTGTCGCCTTGTTTAATTCTAGGTAATCCACACAAATATGCCACTTCCAATTTTTCTTGGGAACAACTACCAGCGGAGAGACCCACTTACTATCTGAAATAGGATAAATGAAATTCACATACAGTAGCTTCTGTAGCTCTTCTTTTACAATATCTTTGAGGTGTGGATTCAATCTCCGCTGAGGTTGTCGGATAGAATGAGAATCCTTTTTGGTGTAGATATGATGCGTACATAACTGTGGGTCTACGTCCTTCATGTCGGATAGTCCCAGACAAAATCCCCTTTATATTTTTGCAGGACTTGAATGAAGTTTTTTTGTTGGTCACTGTCCAAGCTATCATTAATGTTTAAAAAACCTTGCCTGGTTCAATTTCAACAAGCTTGCTGTTATGAACCACAGTTGTTTGGATATGTTGATCATTAGTATCTTTCAGAGGATCTTCTGAGGATTCATTGTCAGGAATTTCTTTCAACATTTGAAATTTTACATTGTTCATATTAGTTGTCTGATTAATAAAGTTATTGATTACATCATATTCAGTGTTATTCTTGAATTTAAGTGCCTCTGCTATTGAAAGCGGTGAACGAATGCTTTCTTCTAGGTTTGCGGGTGGTTGTTTATGTATTTTTACAATGGGTATACTTGGTTTGGCAGGAGGATATAAAACAAGATTTTTTATAGCACCCCCCTTAGCAATGGTCATGCTGCCTTCTCAGCAACCTATATAAACATCAACTATTTCCAACCAAGGCCGACCCAAAATCATAGGATGCCCATCTAATCGACTCTTTGGGTTTATAATGAGAAAATATATTGGATACTCCCATGAATCAATAGAAACCATAATATCCTACAAAATTACTTCTGGTCTCACCACCGAACGATCAGTAATTTCTAGCAGGGTGGTGGTTGGTTCCAGAGCTACAATACCAAGTGTCTTACATGTTTCTATTGTTAAGATGTTAATGGCTGCACCCAAATAAACTACTGTGTTTGGAAAGGAGTGGCCATATATTTGAACTGTAACTATGTCATTCCCAGGATCTTCATACTTTATCGGAGTTTCCCCTCCCAAAAGAAAATCAGAGAAGGTCCCTACAATGTGAATGGTGGGTGGAGCTTTTGCTTTCCTCACAGGCTTTTTTGCACATAGCTCTTTCAATGTTTTAGCATAAATAGGAATGTCTTGGATGGCCCGAAGGAGAGGAATTTTAATGCAAAGATTTTCCAGTTCCCCTACAAGATCAAAGTTTGGATAAATGACTTATTTAGGTATTGTTAATTTTTCTGGGAACAGGGGAGAAGTAACTATGAGCTATTCAGGGTCTTTATGCTCAACTGTATCTTCTCCTTGTTTTATTTATGTGTCAGTCACAGTCGATGGTGTATGTATAGGTGGGGTTTTTAACTTAATTTATGGTTGGCCTTTGTCTTCCTCAGGAGTGATAATGTGTCCTGATCTCAATCTGATTTCGTTACATTCTTTTTGTTCAATCTCATAGTCTGAGCTTTCAACGATTTGCACCAGCTGAACTTGTCTG
Organism: Pinus taeda; assembly: GCA_000404065.3. NCBI lineage: Eukaryota > Viridiplantae > Streptophyta > Pinopsida > Pinales > Pinaceae > Pinus > Pinus taeda. Next base: position 9,673 of record APFE030129715.1, read on the forward strand.
TTATTGGGATTTGGATTCGATTGGGCTGAAAATTGGGGATGCAGAAGGGGCTGAGGATTTTGCTGCAATGGATACGGGCTTGAGAATGTAGGTTGAGGTTGAGGACCCATCCCCATAGGCATATTGGTTATCCGTAAAGGTCGCTTCCAATTCGGAGTCCAGTTTGGATTTTGTGTAGTAGAGGAAGGCCACTGGGATGGATATGGATTACCTTACCAAACAGGAGTAAAAGGAGAATTCGGCTAGCCATTACCCGGAAAGGACTAAGTCGGCAAAGGTGTCATAGGAAATGGTTGGGATTTCCAATTTGAGTAATGATATTGGCCTTGCCATGTTGCCCCAGAATTTTGTTGTTGATTAAATTATGAAGAAGGAAACAACTGGGTTTTGTCTTGTGACATACCTGTGGGTTTGGCCTGCCACTGTTGCCGTTGATTCATCAAGTATATTGGTTTTGTCCCTTCTTCTGCTTCTTTGAAAACTACTTTTAGGCCTATAAGTAATGGACATTGCTCAATGGTGTGGTCCTTTGTGTATATAGCACATGTCTGGACCACGTCCAATGGACACTCCAGTTAGTTGTGCTTCTTCTGGGAGCATGGGAAAAAAAGGGCCAAGTTTTGTTCTGTTAAGGCCTGTTTCTGTTTAGCCTGTAGGATGTCCAACTGTGTTGTAAGGGTGCCCAGGATGTTCATCTTGAAGTCTTCCAAGAGGTTACTGATTTCCATTCTTGTTACGCCTCCACTGTGTGGTTTGCTTCCTCTGGTTGTAGGATCTCGGCTTCCTCACCTAACGTGTGTGCTACCTCGCGAACACCTGATACACAAGAAAATGATTTAATCATAATCTTCTTGAGAAATATCTCCTTTCCCCATCAAATTGAGAGTTTCTTTCCATTCTTCTTTCATTCCCTTAATTAAGATGGCTCTCAGGACCTCTTTTGGTAATGTGGTGTGAGGGGATCTCTGCAAATTATAGTGAAACCTTTCGACATATTTCTCTAGAGTTTCATTATCCTTTGCAGGCATCTTAAAGATTTCATATTTTTATTCCCTAGTCTTGCAGAAGCCTTGGTACCTTGTGAGGAAAGAAGTTTTCATGTCATCCCAAGAGTTAATAGTACGTTCGCCTAAGCCCATGAACCACCTTAAAGCTACTCCTTTTAGAGTAGAAGAGGACAACTTTAATTTTTGAGGGTCGGTGTGCTGGGCTTCAGTATTGCAGCAATGATGTTGCAACTCTTGGGACTCCCTTCTTTACTTTTATCAACCCGGTTGTTCGTAACAAACTTGGAAGCGACGGTGCTATATGCACAAGTACTAGCTCTTGCGGCAGGCTATCACTTGATCAGCTGGCACAAGCCCGCTAGGAGCTTAAGCCAACTTCTATGAGCTCTTAGAAGAAGATTTTAACTGTGATGGATGAAAACTAACTCAAACGAGGCTAGTCTACTTGTAGAAAGAAGCTGAAATCTGAAAGGACATGCAAACCCTAGTTTTACCGACTAACCCTACTGGTACAAGAAAAGAGATGAAAGCGGTGGAAATGGATGCCATTGACTCTTGAAAAGGTAAAATGCATGTGAATAAGCTACTTCTGAAGTGAAATCTGGGAAAAGCATCTTTTTGTATTTTTGATTAATCTTGCAGAATTATTATGTATGCGCTTTAACTATTTTTTACTCTGCAGAGGTTGATTGGTGAAAGGAAATGGAGTGGGCACTTGCAGGAGGTTGGGAAGGTGAGAAGAGGTCCTAAGGGGTCCTTATCACCCTTCCAAATAATTTCACAGTGATCAGATCTTGAAAAACTGCTCACGTGAGCTTCTACAGAAGTCTGCAGGGGTTCTACAGGATGTTCTACAGGAAGAGCCGAAAGAGGATTTTAGAGGGTTGATGGTGGAAAAATGGTGAGAAAGTGGAAATGGAGAATGGATGAAGATGTAAAGGGGTCTAGGACCTGGTAAATGAAGCTGACGAGTGATGAAGGTGGTTGGATTTGTTCGAGGATGGAGGGAGCAATGTTGCACAAAAATGTAGAAATTAGGTCAAATTGGAAAAGTGTGGCAAATTAAGGGAAGGAATCTGGAATTTGGGGTTGGAGTAGGTTGTAGGATGAAGGACGGATAGGCAGGGATGTATGACAAGTGATCTGCACACTATTTCTCAAAATTGATCGAAGAAAGTCTAGAAAAACCAGAGATCTATCTATTTTGACCTAATCTGACCTAAAAACCAGAAACATGTTGACCAGAAGGTTATATATAGGAAATCATGCAATGTAACTATGGAAACTTGATCAAGAATAGATCTAAGCATGCAAGTACAACTGGTATCAACTTTTCCAACTAAAAATCTAACACTAGCAATTGCATGGAAAGGCAAAAAATAGTGTTTTGTGTCAGTAAGTAGGCCTTGGTCTCAACTCATGGTCCCAAGGAGGGAGAGGTGAAATCAAGGATTGCTTGATGGCCTTTTTGTAGATGTTTTCTGTTACCAAACTGTCAAATCAACCTGAAGTATGAAAAGTTATTTTAATCATCAAAAACAACCTAAGTAACAAAGCAAGATCTTAACCTAAATAGAAGAAATTATTCTATGAATGCAAGAAAAACATATAAAAATACACAAAGGAGGTACTAGCACATGGGTTGGGCCCAACCCCAAGAGCTACAGCCTCCTAAGAAAGCTCAGAGCTGGTGCAAAGTGAAATTTATCTCCATTACTCAAAAAATAATCATGTCACAAAAATGTTTACAGCAAGAGCTCGAAAATGAGCTGAAAGGCAGAGCAGCACTAAAGTGCGAAATACAATTGTTCAAGAGCTAAACTACCAAGGCTTGAAGCCTTCCTACTTATGCACCACGAGGACCTCCAACATCCCTCCTTAACTTGAGGGGCTTTGCTTCTCAAAACTCCAAGTAATTAGCCACTTCACAAAATCTACTCGGATGCCCTTGGAAATCATCTTTGGTGGCTTGTTGAACTCCGAGCTAATGGTGGAGAACTCAAGAAAGGGGCCACTTAGTGCAGGAGACACCCTTCCTACCAATCCTCAGCTTTGTTCCCTTGTATTTGGTTGTCAACTGGCTCATAAATGCTTGACCTTGGTCCAAAAGATGTCCAAAAATCTGCAATAAGCACATATTAGAATTTTTGGTCAAGTGACTATTCTCATTCATTCAATTAACATAAATATATTCAAAATCATGCATAAAACTATGAACAATGGTGGATTAATTGAGAATAATAGGCAAAAAGAGCCCAATAAGTTACCCATTTTTGGGGCTAATCATCACCCCCTGCTAAATGTGTTGCTCATCCTCTGAGCAACTAATCCAGCTCATCATCTTTGATTGTTTTGACTACCTCTCTAACGTCCCAAGCTTTCGAGGTGATGTTCTCTTCTCGGCCATGAAACCCTGCTTTTTTGTCTACTTCCTCCCATTGCCTGTGTTCTTCTTCTTCTTTGACCCCTTCCAGGAGTCCTAAAAGCAATGGAGGACTGAAATTTAGGCTGATCCAGTTGGCCTATAGATTTTGCATTAATTGTTTATAGAGTTGTACTCTTGTCAAGGCCTCCCTCATCCTTGTAGGGGAGTGTTACTCTCTTATTTTTATACTGTGGGACAGTGTGTTCCATCTCCTTGTGCAAGCAAGAATGCAGTTATCCCCCAACAGTCTTTCCATGTCCTCAAAGTGAGCAATGGCCTGAGCTTGTCTTTCAATGTAGTCTGGGAGAACCTGGGGGTTGTTGGCGAGGTGTTGATGGGCATACACTAAAGCTGAGGGATCTTCTGGTTCTGCTCTGATCATGAATGGCTCCCTTAGCTCCCTATCCATAACATTCCAAATTTTTGCTACCCTCTTTTCCTCATGGTTTAACCAAGAGGCCATGTCCATGAGTTGCACATCTCCCATTACCGCATTGGGGTCCAATAGATTCATGTTTGGAAGGGCCAAGTTGTGTAAATAGAATTCTGATAACTTGGCCTTATCTTCTGCTGAGCTACTGCCACACAAATCCATGAACTGGTGGTAACTCTAAAATGGAATGGTGCCCCTCTGGGCCAAGGTGTTAATTTGGAATTGCAACCATTTATCTTTAATATATAAAGCATATGACCTAGTAGGTTGCCTACATTGTAAAGCTTCTACTGCCTAGCTGGCCATGCAGGCCAGTTGTTCTTCTTTCTCTTGCACCAGTTGTTTTAAAAACTGTATTTCTTCTGCTGCCTGTGACTCCTTTTCCTGTAGCAGTTTTGTCAGCGTCTCAACCTTAACCTTCATCTTTTCTTCTCTCTGTTGTTCCTTAGATGTTTCCTTGCCTGTGGGAGGTCCTTGTTGCTGCTACTGTTCTCCCAAAATGGACGGCCTATCTTGCTTATGACCTCCATGTAGCTGCAACTGTAGTTTCACCAGCTCATTCTCCTCCTGTAATTTGGCTCTTTAACTGCTTTCCATGTGCCTCACCATGGCCAACTCTTTTCTTGATTCTTTGAGCTGCTCTTCTAGGTGGCGTGGCCTATGTCTGCAACACCCTTGGATTTGGCAATCCTCATCCAAGTGTGAGTCCTAACCCATTCTTGTTCCAATGCAAAGAAGAGTGACACGGCAAACTTCTGGGGAATGATTTTCCCAGCTTCTAATAGGTTGTAGTATGAGCCCAAGCTAGGCTAAGGGCTTGGTTCCAGTATCTCATCGGTATTTTCTTCTCCCTGTGATTCTTTGGCTGCCTTTTCCTCCAATTTCTCTGTCTCTTTTAACTTAGCTAGAGTTTCCTGTAGAGATGTCTCATCTTCCTATAGAGCTGTCTTTGAGTCCATCAACTTAATTCTCTCTCTCCAGGTGGAGGTTTTTGGGCTTCCTCTTTCATCAGTGATAGATATCTTTGAAGGAGACTCTTCTTTTGGTTTAGTGGATGTAACCTCAGTGACAATTGGTTCCTTTCATTGTGGCTGGGGCTTGCCCACTTTGATCCTTGTGCTTCTCCTTGCTTTAAAGTACATGGAGGTTTGCCTCTTTCTCTTTCCTTTTTGTTTCGTGGGTGTGCATAAGGCAACACGCACAGCTGCTACCTCCCTTGCCAATGTCTTAGGTGATTTCTCCTCTTGCTGTTCTTTTTCCTTGCTTCCTGTAGAAATCTCTGTGTCCACTGTTTCTGTCTGTGTTGATGATATCTTAGGGTGTGTTTTTCCCTTTTCTTTCTGGGTGCCCACTTTGCCTGTGGTAGCCTTCATTTGGGCTTTCTTGGCTTTTTCTTTTATACTCTACATCCTCCTTTCCCTTGGTGTTTTTGCTATTGTTTCCTCCTCTATTTTAGGCTCAGTAGTCTTGCCAATCTCTTTCTGTTTTTCCTGTGCTTCCTCTGTTTTTCCCTTTTCTTGAATGTCTTGTGTTCCCTCATCATTGTTCTTCTCAATTTCTTCAGTGTGCTCCCCTTCCTCACTACTGTATGGGGTTATGGTTTCAACCAAAGTTCTAATGTTATCCTCCCTGGACATATTTCTGAAGGTTTCCCAAGATATGGGGACAGTATAGGTATGTAAGGCATCTTCCACCAATAGTTTGATGAGCCCATGATGGGCCAATTGATCTGGGATCTCTTCATTTAAATTTGTACCACATTCAATTAGGGACTGAAGAAGGAAAGATGGGATGCTTAGTTTCTTGGCTGGACGCAAGTCAAACCCATGCCTTAATTCACACAACAACCTGAAATCATATCCATAGATGATGCTAAACCTCCCTTCACATGTGATATACTTCATAATTTGAAAACTAACTTCACTCCAGAGAGGAGGCAAGCTGGTCCTTCTAACCCCGTATTTGTCTTCTACAATATGCTCCTCAGGCAAAAAAAATGACATTTTAGCAATTTGGCCCAATGATCTCTCTTCTTTGCTCCAGGGGAGCCCCAATGGTAGATGAGTAACTCCACTGATGAGTTTAGGGGTGAGTTCTAGGGTCAAACCCCTAAAACTAACTATGGCATGTGTCTTTGAATGTGGTCTCAGGGACATTAAAAATTCTCCAGTTATTTCCTCATCATAACCTTGAATTTTGTCAAAGAAGCATATCCAATTTGCTTGGGTGAAAAGGTCCACCACCTCAGGATGCTCGTGCAGTTTGCTAGAGTCCGAGGGTTCTTTCCTTATGAGTCCTCCAGGCATGGTGTGAGTGCTCTTTTTATGTTTTAACCAAAAAAGGAAATGCTTAGGCAACCAAACAGTCAATCTGAAACAGAGGATAGTTGAATTCGGTTTCTTCTGAACCTAAGAAGGAGTTTCTCATGTATTCAATATCAACTATCAACAATTCCCTTGGTTTAAGACAACTGTCACCCAGAATTCGACTGTCTGTTTATGAAAATGAAAATTTTGTTTTTACAGAACAGAGCACAGGTTCTCTTCTCAGTACACAGATAGATATGTAAATTCAGTTTTTCACACACACAGACTGGTCTTTGTGACTGCATATATCCTCCTTGCAGGAGAGTTTAAAAAGAAACGTGGAGGAGATTTTTGATGCAGAAAAACTGGGGAAACTTAGTGAAATATGTAGGCAACTTTCACGTTTTTTCAATGCACAAGCAGACTGTTCCTCTTGTTTTTCAAACTGATGCCATTCAATTCACCACTTTGCACAACCAAATTATGCACATAGAATTTTTTTTCGAGCCTACCTCATTTGGAGCTTCAAATTCAACAAAAATTTCGGGTTTCTCTTCCCCGCAGAGCTGTTTCGCCTTTCCTGTATAACCCTTCTTGTAGAAGGCTCCCGGTTCCTGTAGAGTGAAACTGTGCTTCCGATAGAGCCTGATACGTGGGAGATTTTCTAAAACAAGTAGAAAAACTGGTGGAGGGCGACTGGTTAACTATTTTTGGAAGCATTGGATGCGTACTCTAGTCGAGGACGTTGTGAGTGCAGAATGAACAGAAGGTGGTGCATGTTTCAGCTGGGCATCGTTTATCTGTGGCATGATTCGTGGTGAAGGAATGAGGTGGCTAGACCGGACCGTTAATCCGACGTCACAGCCATAATTTTTCTGCGTGTTTCTAACTGCCATCATCTCCTCTCTGTCGTTATCTGCTGCCACCACTACCAGTCCTGGAAATTTCTCCCTAAATGGACACTCCACACGTGCTAGCTGCCCATCTAATCGGCAATTTTGAATGTAACGGGACTTGTTTGGATTCCACAAGGATTTTTAACTGGCCGAGGGTGGCCAGTTGACTGGTCACTAATTCCACTCAATCCGAACCATTCCCATAGGCATGCAGCTTTTAAAATATGATTTATGCAATTGATGAATGAGTTTAGGCACTTACCTGTGTGGTCACAGCCACGTTATGCAGATTTCAGGTTTTGGAACCCATCCCTTTGTTTGTTGTTGCTACATGCACAAGTTTTGGAACCCATTCTTTCGTTTGCTGTTGTTGCATGCACACTACATTCTTGGCTTTGGCTACTGCTGATATTCTTACATTCAAGAAGAGCCCTTTACATGTCTCTTCTGCCATCCTTGGATGTCCCTGTCTCTGGAGTATGTCTTCCAGAGGGATCAGCTGATACAGGATTCCTGTAAGATGTCTTGTAGCTACTTCTCCTCCTGGAATGCAAGCTAGAATGAGCAGAGCTATACTGCTGACGAGGGTCTCGGCTGATGAGGAGTCTAGGTGGAGGTTGATAGGTATGGTGAGTGAGAAACTACTGCTTGATTTGTCATTAAAAGGTTTTTGTTGGCAGTATGAAGAAAACACGATTTTCTGTGTGTGACTGTGCAAGAACAAATAAAAAGATGAGTGCAGTGGAGGTGTATGGATATGGAAAAAGAGTGACATATGGCGATGGATGGAAATACGGAAGTTTACAAGCCTCATAGGTAGATTCCCAACCTTCAGATTCTCTTCTGAGATCAATTTTTGCTCGTCTATAGGTTCTACAGGATCTTCTTGTAGAAGACATAGAACTTCCTATGGAAGACACAGAGCTTCCTGTAGAAGGTGAAATCTTAGCCTGAATGGGACCAAACCTTAGGAAAAGGTAGTGGTCAAGGAGGGATTGATTGTGAGGGATGGTTGTAGCCTGGTGCTAACCTCTATCTTTGTCTTGTGCGATCCTCCTGACCTGCAATGTCCTTCCTGCAACCTACAATTATTCAACTTAAATTAGGTTTTATTTCTTTTCTTTTCTTTTCTTTTTTCTTTTTTTTAGTCTGAGATAGTTGGGGCACATCCAAGAGGTTTTCATCCTCCCTCTCTGCCCTTGGCGCCTCCAAGAGGTTTTCACCCAAGGATATTTTATTCTTTTTCTATTTTTTTTTTTTTTTTTTTGAGTTCAAGGTGCGGGTGGAGTGGAGACAGGGGCCTACTCACTACCAGCATTGATTTATCCATAGTTTCAACGAACTCCTGCTTAGAAAGAGGCTTCCTGTGTATTTTCAGTCAATGCCCATTGATGAGCATGGGGATGCCTTCTTCATCAATGGTCCTGATAAGGACTGAACCATTGTCGTTGCACTTCTCCACCGTATATGGTCCCAGCCATCTTGTCCTCAGCGTCCCTTTGAAATCCTTTTATCTTGAATCATATAACAGTGCCCAATCTCCTGGATGGAATTGCTTTTCTTTAAGGTGTCGGTCATGCCATATCTTCCTTTGAAGTTGGACCACCTCTGAGTGGAGAAGGGCCTGCATTCTCTGTTCATCTAATCCATTCAGTTGTAGTAATATTTCCTGTTGTGCATAGCTGAGATCTAGGTCCAGCTGAGCTGCCAACCTCAATGTGTTGTATTCAAATTCTATGGAAAGCAAAGCCTTCTTCCCGTAGACCAGCTCATAAGGTGTGAAACCTGTTGTAGTTTTTCAAGTAGTGTTGTAGGCCTAGGCGGCCTCAACCAAGTGATTTTCCCAATCTTTTCTTGTGTTACTCACCACTTTGGTCAAAATCTCCTCCAAAGCTTTGTTAGTGACTTCCACCTATCCATTTGCTTCCGGATGATAAGGGGTGGAAGTTCTATGCTTAATCTTGTGATGAGCGAGAATGTCTTCAATAAGGTTAGAGTTAAACTGACTTCCTTGATCTGTGACTAATTCCCTTGGGTAGCCAAACTTGTAGAAGATATTTTCCCTCAAGAACTCAGCCACTTTTTCTTCTGTTGTTGCCTTGATTGCCTTTGTTTCTGCCCACTTGGTTAGGTAGTCTGTGCACACAATGATGTAAGACTTTTGTTTTGAAGGAAGGTTGATAGGACCCACAAAGTCCAGGCCCCACTTCTCAAATGGCTCAAAAGTCACTTGAGGTTGGAGAGGCATTTCATCCCTTGGAGTCAGTTTCCCCATCCTTTGACATCGGTCAGATTGGCTGATGTATCTCCTGACATCTTGATGAAGAGTGGGCCAATAGTAGCCTGCCTGTAGAATTTTGAAAGCGGTCCTCTTTGCTGGAAAGTGACCTCCATAGGGCCCATCATGACAGGTTAGGAGGATGTAAAAACTTCCTTTTCCTTGACACAATGCCTCAAAATCTGATCTGGGCCAAGTTTGAATAGGTTGCCCCCAATCCAAGTGAATGGGGCACTTTTCCTCATGATCTTGCTCTTCTCCTTTGAGGATAGGTGTGGCGGGAACTGTGCTGAAACCAAGTAATTTGCTATATCAGAAAACCACGGAGAGAGTACTGAAATATCAAACAGGTGTTCATCTGGCATTTGATCATCCACCATCCCGTCTTCACCTACAGACAAATCTAGTCTAGACAGAAAATCAACAACAACATTTTCCTTACCTAGCTTATCAACAATGGTCAAATCAAATTGCTCCAATAAAAGTAACCATCTAATGATACGAGCATTTACATCAGGTTTATTCATCAAATACCTAATTGCAGCATGATCAGTGTGTACGAATGTTTGATAACCAATGATGTAGTATCTGAACTTGTTTAGGGAATGGACTACAGCTAGGAGCTCTTTCTCAGTTACAGTATAGTTTAATTATGCCTTAGACAGGTTTTTACTAACAAAATATATGGTATACGGTAGCTTCTCTTCAACTTGTCCTAAGGTTGCTCCCAGGGCTTTGTTTGAGGCATCTGTGTGAATGTGGAAAGGCAGGGTCCAATTTGGACCTCTCAAGATTGGGGCAGCTACCAGCTTATCCTTCAACACATCCAGAGCCTCTTGATAGTTGTCAATCCATATGAACTCAACATCTTTCCCCAAAATACCAAACAATGGAGAGGCTAGCTTACTTAAATCTTTAATGAATCTTCTATAATATCCTGCTAAGCCTAGAAAACTCCGAACATCTCTGACCTTTTGAGGAGGTGGAACCCTTTGGATGATAGCAATCTTGTTGGGATCCACCTATAATCCTTGCTGAGAAATTGTATGACCTAGCACGGTCCCTTCAGTCATCAGGAATTCACATTTCTCAGGACTGAGGGACAGGTTCATCTCAATACACTTCGTTAAAACTTTTCCCAGGTTAGTCAATGCTTCTTGGAAGTTGGACCCATAAGGAGTAAAGTCATCCATATAGATTTCCACTGAATCATGAACCATCTCAGCAAATATGCTCAGTATTTCTCTCTGGAAAGTGACAGGAACATTACATAACCCAAATGGAAGGACCCAGTAGGCAAAGGTACCCCATGGACAAGTGAAAGTGGTCTTATCTTGGTCTTCTAGACTGATTTGGATCTGATTATACCCACTAAACCCATCTAGGAAGGAAAATAACTTCTTCCCTGCCAGACCATCTAACAGTTGATCTATGAAAGGCAAAGGGAAATGGTCCTTCTTGGTAGCTTTGTTAAGTTCTCGATAATCTACACAGATTCTCCACTTCCCGTTTTTCTTGGGCACAAGCACCAGGGGAGAAACCCACTTGTTGTCAAAGATGTGGTAGATGAATCATGAATCCAACAACTTTTGCAGTTCTTCTTTGACAATGTCCTTAAGGGCTGGATTAATTCTCCTCTGAAGCTTCCTGACTGGTTTACAATCCTCTTTAATGTAAATGTGATGGGTACAAACCGAAGGGTGGACTCCTTTAATCTCCTTATAACTCCAAGCAAAAGCATCCAAATGGTGGTTCAATAAGCTACACAACACCTTCTCCTGAGAGGGAGATAGGGATGAGTTGATCCTCAAGGTTCTTTCAGGGCCAAATTCCACATTCTTAACTCGGGAAGAGGTCGGATCAGCCACACAGAGATCCACCAAAGCACTGGCTTGAGTGTCTTCTACCAACTCTTCTAATGGCAGCACACTGAGAGGTGGATTTTGAATTAACTTCTCAATAAGGTCATCCTCGGTTTGAGGACCTCCCCTGGTGTCTTCCATGGTGCACACTGATGCAGAGTAGACTTCATCCTCATCTTCCTCCTCTAACTAGAGAGGTAAGTCATGTTCGAGCAGAGGTTGGGCAGGAGGATATAGAATTAGCTATTTGGACATTGGCCCATTCTTAATTGTCATGCTCCCAGCTCAACAACTGATGTAAGCATCTGCAGTAGCTAACAAAGGCCTTCCCAAAATGAAGGGGTATCCAGTGAGTTTTGACTTTGGCTGAAGGACCAAGAAGTCTGCAAGGTACTCCCAAGAATCAATGGAGGCCATGACATCTTCCACAATCCCTTCGGGAGTCACAGTGGAGCGGTCTGCTAAGTGCAGTATTGTCGAGGTCTTTCTTAGGGAACTCTGAAGGTTGAGTTTGAGCATAGTGTCCCTCGTCATCACATTAATGGCAACCCCTAGATCAATCAGGGTGTGAGGGATTATGGTGCCATTGATGTGGACATCAACTACAAGACTCCCAGGGTCCAGATATTTTGGACAGATTACTTGTCCCAACATCAGGTCGGACAATTGTCCTATGACATTGATAGTTGGGGCATCTCTCTTGCGCCTGCCTGGGTGCCTGAAACACTTCTCTTTGATAAATTTGTTGTATATAGGTACATCTTTGATGGCCTGGAGAAGTGGTATTTTTACACACAATTGTTTAAGTTCCCCCAAAAGTTCAGTCTCTTTTGGGTTTGGTTGCGTGGTTCCAGTTAGTCTCTCAGGAAAGGGTGGAATGGCTTTGGGTTCACTTTCCTGTTTCTCTTCTTCATCCTCCTTAGGAGGATGTTGGATATCTAGGAGGACCTTCTCAGATTGTAGGTTGATCTCCTGAATCTCCACAGCATAGGTAGGGCATGTTGTTTCTCCAGTATATACCTGCTGGGCCTGTCTATTATTGGGGTTCGAGTTCAGTTCAGTAGGCATCTGGGGTTGTCTTGGAGGAGCAGGAGGTAATGGTTGTGGTTGAGCAGGTGGTGGAGGAAAAATGGTAGGAGGAGAGTTTTACTGGGGCCACCACCCCTATTGCGGTGCATTCCACTAAGGTTGTGGCTGAACATGAGAGTGAAATGAATGAGCAGTAGGTTGAGTATGGTATTGAGATGGATATGACCAAGGAGGGGGTGCAGACCAGGAAGGATGAGCAGGGGGACCCCAAGAAGGTATGTGAGTGGATTGGTTGGGGTTGTAATAAGTTTGGGATGTCCCTTGCATCCCCTGCTGGTAAGGTCTGGATCCATGTTGCCTCCTTTGGTTGAGGAAGTAGAGTGGTTTAGTGGCTCCTTCAGCCCCTTGGTACATAGCTTTAAGTCTGGGTAAGGTTGAGCACTGGTTTGTAGGGTGGTCTTCCTTACAAAAGAAACATACTTCTACTGAGTGCAATGGACACTCATTATGAGGATGCTTCCTTGTACATCTGGGACAGAAGATGGCCAAAGCCTTCTAAGCTTCCTCTTGCTTTTGCTGGATTCGGAAAGTATCCAGTTGCATGGCAATAGTCTGTCTCATCTCACTTTTAAGGTCTTCCATCTGATTTGTAAACTCATGTTTGGAGAAGGTGGCACTGGCTAAAAGTTGATTCCCCCTAACTCTTTCCTGGTTGTGCTAGAATGGTTTCTAAACACAATATTTATGTCATCATAAGGTAGTTGCTAGATGTCTCCTCCAGCCAGGAAATGGAGGGTATCTAGAAGGTCTTCAGGGACTCCTCAGAGTAGAACCAGCTTTAGAGATTCGGGGTCAAGTGTGCACCTGGCCCTTTTATAACTGAGTTGGAACTTTTCTTCATAGACTTCTAAAGATTCATCACTTCCCATGGTCATTTGAAATATTTCTCCCTTCGTTTCCTTTTACCTACAGTAATCCTTGTATTTGTTGTTAAAGGCTTGCTGCATCTGAGCCCAAGTCGTGATATTGTTTCCAGGTTACCCCATGAACCAGCGTAGTGTTGCATCCTTGAGGGTAGAGGGAAAGAGTTTCAACTTTTCCTCGTCTTCTGCATAGTCATAGGTTTGACAAAGGACATAAAACTCAAACAAGAAGGTATCAGGGCCTTCAGTTTTCAATCCATGGAAGTGAGGTAAGGCTGAGGGACTGATGTTTTTCATTTTTGTGTCCCCATTGGTCTCTCGGATGGGAAAGGCACCTTCTATTCTCTCCTCATCTCCCATATAGTTTCTGTGTTCAACCATGGTCTCAAGAGGAATGTTTTCTTACTCTTATTCTGTTAGAGGATCTTCATATATCTCTGGAGGTTCACTGCCACCGAAGAAGAGAGAAGGGTGACTCAGTGACATGGTGGGGGTGTTGAGTAAGAATTTTCTTGTATTGTCTATGTTCCTACGAGGCATGAAATGAAATATTTTTGGAGGATTTTTGTGTTTTTTCTGCTTGTACCTGCAAAACTCAAAGTGTTTTAACAAAAAATTGCAACTAACTAAAGTAAACCTTACTAGAATGAAAATTGCAAAATTGAAATGAAAGCAAGAAATGACTAATCTATGTTGCTAAAATGAAATTGTAGAAATGAAATGCTAAGATACACTTGCAGAATTGAAATGCTAGTCTAGGAAAGCAGGAAATGTCTAATCTACTTTTGTGAAAATGAAATTGCAAAATGGAAATGAAACAACTACTCTACTCTTGCTGAAATAAACTACTTAGCATAATGTTGCAGTAGAAAATAGAAGAAAAGAAGTAATCACTAATACTCTAACACTTCCCCGGCAACAGCGCCAGAAATATGGTGGACTCCAGTATTGCAGAAATGATGTTGCAACTCCTGGGACTCCCTTCTTTACTTTTATCAACCCGGTTGTTCGTAACAAACTTGGAAGCGACGGTGCTATATGCACAAGTACTAGCTCTTTCCGCAGGCTGTCACTTGATCAGTTGGCACAAGTCCGCTAGGAGCTTAAGCCAACTTCTATGAGCTCTTAGAAGAAGCTTTTAACTGTGATGTACGAAAGCTAACTCAAACGAGGCTAGTCTACTTGCAGAAAGAAGCTGAAAGCTGAAAGAACATGCAAACCCTAGCAAACCCTAGTTTTACCGACTAACCCTAATGGTGCAAAAAAAGAGATGAAAGTGGTGGAAATGGATGCCATTGACTCTTGAAAAGGTAAAATGCATGTGACTAAGCTACTTCTGAAGTGAAATCTGGGAAAAGCATCTTTTTGTATTTTTGAGTAATCTTGCATAATTATTATGTATGCGTTTTACTTGCTTTTTGACTGCGCAGAGGTTGATTGGTGAAAGGAAATGGAGTGGGCACTTGCAGGAGGTTGGGAAGGTGAGAAGAGGACCTAAGGGGTCCCTAGCGCCCTTCCAAAGAATTTCACAATGATTAGATCTTGAAAAACTGCTCACGTGAGCTTCTATAGGATGTTCTACAAGAAGAGACAAAAGAGGATTTTAGAGGGTTAATGGTGGAAAAATGGTGGGAAAGTGGAAATGGAGAATGGATGAGGATGTGAAGGGGTCTAGGACCTAGTAAATGAAGCTGAGGAGTGATGAAGGTGGTTGGATTTGTTCGAGGATGGAGGGAGCAATGTTGCACAAAAATGTAGAAATTAGGTCAAATTGAAAAAGTGTGGCAAATTAAGGGAAGGAATCTAGAATCTGGAGTTGGAGCAGGTTGTAGGATGAAGGAAGGATAGGCAGGGATGTATGATAGGTGATATGCGCACTATTTCTCAAAACTGATCGAAGAAAGTCTAGAAAAATCAGAGATCTATCTATTTTGACCTAATCTGACCTAAAAACTAGAAACATGCTGACCAGAAGGTTATATATAGGAAATAATGCAATGTAACTATGGAAACTTAATCAAGAAAAAATCTAAGCATGCAAGTACAACTGGTATCAACTTTTCCAACTAAAAATCTAACACTAGCAATTGCATGGAAAGGCAAAAAACAGTGTTTTTGTGGCAGCAGGTAGGCCTTGGTCTCAGCTCATGGTCCCAAGGAGGGAGAGGTGAAATCAAGGATTGCTTGATGGCCTTTTTGCAGATATTTTCTGTTACCAAACTGTCAAATCAACCTGAAGCATGAAAGGCTATTTTAATCATCAAAAACAACCTAAGTAACAAAGCAATATCTTAACCTAAATAGCAGAAATTATTCTATGAATGCAAGAAAAACATATAAAAATACACAAAAGAGGTACTGGAACTTGGGTTGGGCCCAACCCCAAGAGCTACAGCCTCCTAAGAAAACATTAGAGCTGGTGCAAAGTGAAATTTATCTCCATTACTCAAAAAATAATCATGTCACAAAAATGTTTACAGCAAGAGCTCGAAAATGAGCTGAAAGGCAGAGCAGCACTAAAGTGCAAAATACAATTGTTCAAGAGCTAAACTACCAAGGGTTGAAGCCTTCCTACTTATGCACCATTAGGACCTCCAACATCCCTCCTTAACTTGAGGGGCTTGGCTGCTCAAAACTGCAAGTAATCAGCCACTTCACAAAATCTGCTCGGCTGCCCTTCGGAATCATCTTTGATGGGCTGTTGAACTCCAAGCTGATGGTGGAGAACTCAAGGAAGGGGCCATTTAGTGCAGGAGACACCCTTCCTACTAATCCTCAGCTTTGTTCCCTCGTATTTGGCTGTCAACTGGCTCATAAATGCTTGACCTTGGTCCAAAAGATGTCCAAAAATCTGCAATAAGCACGTATTAGACTTTGTGGTCAAGTGACTATTATGATTCATTCAATTAACATAAATATATTCAAAGCGTCCATAAAAATATGAAGAATGGTGGATTAATCGAGAATAATAGGAAAAATGAGCCCAATAAGTTACCCATTTTTTGGGCTCAACATGGTGGTATAGTCATACCCTATGCAGAGGACATCAAACTCAAATAAGAAGGCATCCAGATCCTCTGTGATCATCCCATGAAAGGTTGGGATGCTTTGCAAGGGAATAGATTTCATCGGGGCATTGGCCACTTGGTCGACTATGGGGTATTCTAATGTCAAGGTCTGACCTTGAGGTACTTGGTTTTCCATTTGGTCAAAAATGTACCATATCCTTCGAGGATTTCGGAGGATGCTATTCGGGTAAACAGAGGATTCCCAATACGAGTTGCTTTTGCAGCACTACCTAGATCTAGGATCACAGGAGATCCTCATTCAAATAATTGTGGTCCGACCTTAGCAATTCCACTGGTTTCTCCCTCTCCTTCTCTTAAGTTGCACGATTTTCCCTCTTGTAGAGGATCAGAATGTAAATTTGTTGTAACCTGAAAGCTCTTTTCAGATCCTCCAATTTGGCTATGAATCTCAGTGTGAGATGTAGATGGTGAGCTTGATGCCTAAGGGATTACAGTAGGGCTTTTTCCAGATACAGTCCAGAATCCTACTAATGCCTAATATTCTGCTTTTCTTATGATTTCATTTATAAAAAATGGTTTCCCAAGGTTCACTGATCCCTTTGGTTTTGTGGATTTAGGTGGGGGGTTCTGATCTTTTTCTATCTTTTTATTCCTAGTCATTCATAAAAAAACCTATTCCTATTTAACCTTTATGCAATTGCTAAAAAGCGGGCTGAAGAGAAATCAATTTACTTGTTGGTTACGCAGTTTCTTACCTCCTGCTTTTAAAACCCAATTCTTTTACAGCAAAATAAAAATAAATCACTTTGAAACACTCTCCCTGGCAACAGTGCCAAAATGTTGGTGCACTAACACGTCTTATTAAAAGCAATCTTAATACCTACATTAATCATCAACCCAGGGTAATTCTGTTTATTTCAAGAGTGTCAGCATTGTATATGCAGTGAGTTAAGAGGTCAATCCATAATGAAATGATTGGAATCATTACAATCACTAATATCTATTTCTCTAAGTTCAATCCAAATAATTATGAAAGAAACATTTAGAACATTCTCAAATCTACCTAATCTATTCTACAAAAAACTGAATCGGAATACAACTAGAAAGAATCACTTTTCACAATCTAATTGGTATTGAGACTAATTCAATTGATAAGAAGGAAAACTGCAGCAATTGAATCAACAACTAACTAGGTAAACATCTCATGGAAAGCAATCAACTATAACCTTGAGATGTCTGATAATGAACAACAATCAAATGTCTAAATCAACATAATCAATTCGATAAATATTATCACGCATATGTAACACGCAACTAAATCTAGAGTCTCATCTGAACACCAACGCAAACCAGAATCATCCATCCTTACATCAATCAGAATATCGCTAACTTATAAAAATAAACAGAAATGATTATAACACAATTGAAGTAGCAAATCTCCTATTGACTGGACCCAAGTCTCCAGAAGTCCCCACTGAGAGATATTCAGAATATGATTATGGATGAAATGCAGTCTTATTCATTAAAATTAATAATAGAGTTACAGCATCACAGTATGAAAATATTTGTGTTCAAAAAGAATAGTTATAATCTCAAAATTCCTAACTAGTTGTTCAATTCGCCTCATGGCTTTATATAACTTTTGGAAAAATAAATGGATAGAAATGAATCCTCAAGATCAGGGCATCCTGAGGATTTCACAACCCTCGATCTGATTTCATCACATAATAGCATTGGTCCTCTTGGTCTTCCATTGTCCCTTCTACTCAAGATGATGTCCTTTTCCTTTCCTGACTATTACTTCTCTGTCGTTTGAACAACGGTCGTCCAATCCACGTCCCTACATAAAAAGATGGTGAAAGTTGGTTTTTGTGCCATATTTATCCAATTTGTTAATAATCAATTTTACCTAGCTTCTTCTATTGTTTCTTCTAGATTTATTCCTAAAACGAAGTTTGTTGGGTAGCAGAAGCCCCGCGCAACGGTCAGGGTGCACCAAGCCCGAATTTTTGGATAAAGATAGGGTAAAGACTCCGCGGGATGCACGGAGTGAGATTTGTAATAGGTTTAGTCAAAGGGTAGTCCACATGAAAATAATGTAAATAAATGTAAGTTGAGTCGGCCCACCCATTGTTTGCGGTCCAAGGAAATGTATAAATAGAGCGAGGCTCTATGGGTAGAGTAGCTAAGTTTTGTTGTATGATTTTGGAACTGAAATGTAATGGGTTTTTGAGGTTAATAGTCTAAAAGCGTCTGTAAGTCCGAGTCAAGGGATTAGGTAGAGGATAAAGGCTCTGCAACTGTGTGCGTAGAGGCCTGAAAGAGTCTGCAGCTGTGTGCGCGGACCCCTGCAGCTGAGTGCGCAGGGAAGATCTAGATGTATTGTGGAAGAAAGTAAATAAACATAAGTTGCTTCTGTAATTGTTTGTTAAATCTGAATTATCGTGAATCTGGCTTGTTGTATGGTTGATTAATCTATACTCATTTTGAATACATGTGAATTTAGGTTTAATCTAAGTACTTGAACAGGCTAAATATGTTAAATGTTTGCTTAAAGACCCTGCTAAGTAGATCTAGTTTACAATACCTCATCCAATAGGTTATATCTATAAAACAGTGTGCTAATAGAAAGTAAGAGCTATTTGGGGACTGTGCGAATACAGAGTAGCGTGAAGCTGCAGATCGGTGTGTGAAACCTCCAGACCACATCTAGACATCCCAAGGGTGTGGAAATATGGTTCTAGCACCCTCCCCAGCTACCTCGGGTGAGACCTCAGTCCACGCTCCGCAGAATGTTGCTGAAAGGGCCGGTAGCTGTGGGATTTGTTTGGCTAAGCAATTCTTCCAAACCTGGGTCAAGCCCATATAAGCCAACAAATGGTTCCGTTGCCAGGACCAGGATATGCCTGAGAGGTGTCTAATGTGGGAAAACTGGAATCCTACAAAGAAAGAGCTTGAAGAGTGGTGGGATCTGAAGCTTCAAGAGTTCGCAGTTTAGGAAAATAGAAACCTGCGGATATCGGAGGAAGATTGGTTGGACCGCTATCTATTCACAGATATCCACGAGATTTTCTTTGTGACATTTCCTATAGAATTATACGAGTGGATTGCAAAATTAGCTGATAGTGTGGGAAGGCGCAGATTAGAACAGCCTATTACGTGGACCCCAGAACTGGTGCGTAGGCTAGAAGTCACCGAAGATAGACTCGCACTCGCAGTAGATCACTGTTTGGATCGGATAATAGGTGGATTTATCACCTAATTTGCAATAGATACAACCGTGAGTTACAGTGAAGCGAAAAGGCAGTTTCTCGAAGGACCGCAGGGTAAGTATATCAAGTCATTGAATACTTGGATTAAGATGTTGTTGTGTGAAAAACAGATTATGCGCGTATATTGATGTCTAGAGTAACGCGGAGCAGAAGAGGCTATCGAGGAGCAGGGGAAGTAGAGAACAGGCCCTTGATTTCTATTCCACGAGAGAGCGAGGAGGAGATCACAAGGTTCTCACTAGGAAGTGTAGTCCAGCTGATTAAGGAGCGCTTCCCACTGATACCACCTCCAGCCACACCACCACCTGCTTCCCCCCACATCTAACCCATCCACACCAACACCACCAACCCCCCCACCACCAAAAGTTGGGATGGAAATCGCAGTCAAGCTACCAATATTTAAGGGTGTAGGGAATGAGGAGACAAGCCAGTTCTGGTTTGTGATAAAGTCTGTATGGGACGCTCAAGGCATAATAGATGAAAACATCAAAAAGGCTACCCTAGTTAGTGCACTACAAGACGGCGCATTGACTTGGTACATAAAGTACTCAATAGATCATCCAAATGAGGGGATAGTAGCAATCCAAGAGAGGCTAGTGTCACGCGGAATGAGTCGATCTTGCGGACAAGATAGACCTTCCTAGAATCTAATGAAGACCTAATGACAAACAAACCAACCAGACACTATCTTTCTCTAAATGCACTTTATAAATAATGGCAAAAAAATGTGTTTAAGGCCTACCTCATGTCCAACGCAAATTTGGGGATGCCTTTGTTCCTTTGATCCAAGTAAGTTCCTTTGTCACAAACCTGCAAACACAAACAAGGCAAATGATTAAATAGCACCTGAATAACCAGTATTATAAAACATATTTAACATGAAAGTCAAGGAGTCCATGAAACCAAATAACATGAGATACTTGTTGAGAAAAATGAGTTTGATGTGAATAATTCAAAAGGAGAAGAACCTTACAACCTTTGCCTTGACGCTGTACAAGCTCCTCCCAGGGTCCAACAAGAAGTCTCCTCTACTTTGACAAGCTTCACTCACTCCCCAATGAAGCCAAAAAGCTATGTGATCTCTCCTCTTAAGCTCAAATAGGAAGTCTTGATTTCACTAGCATTTACCCTCAAAATTTCAACTTCTAACCTCTCCAGCCACTGACCCAATGCCTCAATTTATAGTGCAATGGAGATCAGTTACTAGGTCCTCCTTCAAAGGGATAGAATCCTTCTTCAAAGGTATAGCTCCTCTTAACAAGGGATTACTTCCTCCTCTTATGGGATGCATGAACCACTTGGAGCGAACAATCCACGTAACAAATCCTTCTAGAAAACTCTAGAATTAAACCAAAGTGAGTTTTTTAAGATAAAAATTGTGCCTTTTGACTTTCACAGGGGTACGCAGGGTACGCACCCTCCCCTTTACATACAGAGAGTATAAGTACGCAGATATCCCGAACAAAAGGTGCGGGCCCACAGGCAAAAGTGAGAGAAAGTGCGGAACCAGAGTTACATTGCTTTTTTGATGTCTTTCTCTCTTTTCTCAAGCTTGTTTTGAAGAGCTGAGGTTTAAGACTTGCTTAGGAAGCTGGTATAGGTGATGATAAGCCTATACCGACTACAAATAATCAAGGTGACGATATTTTTGTGTAACAACTTTGCTCTTGCATTGTTCTATTCTGCTCTGCTTCTATCCGAATTATGAAGAAGAATAAATGATCGAGGATGTATCATACTAACTCAAAGTCAGTCTCAGAGTATGTACCACTGGTCCCAGACCAGTCTCAACCAACCCGAAGTCAGCGTCATAGTGAGTACAACTCCACTGGTCCTAAA